>APFE030901283.1:27689-46842 GCA_000404065.3 Pinus taeda | reverse complement strand
TGCAGAAGTATCCAGAACTGCTCAAGCGTTGAGGACAACACTTTTTTGAAGGAGAGGGGCATGTTGGGTCCCTATAATACTAGTGATTACCCCATTACTATGGTAGTTATACCCTTATTTATATTGTTGTGCCCCTATTACCCACATATTGTTATTTCTGTGCCCCATAGAATCCCTCTATTATTATTTTTGTGGCTTTATATTATTATTGTTAGGTCGGCTGGATTATATTGTGACTCCTTAGACTCCTATATATAGAAAGGAGGGTTTGTCATTTGTATCATCCAAGAATTGTTCATTTATGTAATGTAAAGGAGGTTGCCCCCTCGAAGAGGCTGAATTCTAAGTCGTTGATCTATCTTTTATATCTTTTCTTGAGCTGGTTTCATAACAAAATTTAATTGCTTGATGCAATTAAATTATCATGTATATGTTAATGATTCCTCAATAAACCATTTTAACATTTCAATTTAACCTTAAGGAATCCGAATCATGATTTCTCCATAAACCATGTAAACATTTGGATTTAACCTTAATGAATCCTAATTTTCTTTAATGACAACAAACCAATATGGTATTAACATGTTCTAAGTTTCAATATTCAATTTCTTCTTTATGGATCTTCGGTTAATTTCTTTTTTTTGTTGAAGGAAGAGTAGAACTTTTTATTTCATTAATTCAAAAGATAAGTTATAAAGTGTACTCACTTTAGATCACAGGAGAATAGGTAATCCTAACAAGTACAAGGACCCTCCCACTAACATTCGAAAGCCCAAAACTCATGGAAAAACCTAGAAGGACAACAAGAAACCACTCAAAGCACCCCGTGGAGCAATGTTAGCAATCATACCCAACCTCCCAATGAACACAAAGGAAGGAGAGGACAAGACCCGCCAACGGTAAATGGAGAGATTGCCCAACGGGCCCCACTAAACAGCTCGGATCATCTAGGGACCCACCAAATAGCCTGGAGCATCCCAACCATCTAACAAAGTTGCAAGATCCTATGACGAGGAGCAATATCGCTACGCCGAACCCAACCAAACTTTGATGAGTGATGAAGGGTGGTTTCCATAATTGCCACCTTGCCACATGTCGTGCACCATATGGGATCACTCCCAAAACTACAAAACCACTTACCACTTGCAGACGTGCAATCACTGGAAACTCGGTTATTACCAGGATTTCTAGTCCAAAAGCGGAAAGAGGAAGCCAACTGTTGTACACCATTAATTTCTTGTTTTTCCTATTCGTACCCTGAAACTTGAAACCGATCCCAAGTTTATTTGGGAGAAGAATCTACAGAGTGCCAACCCAAAAATTTGTGGATACCGGTCGAATTGCTCCAGGAGAAGGTGAGACCAAACTCGACTCTCCCACCTTCCTGGCTCATTGTGCTGGGCTGAGGTTGAACAAATTCGTGTTATTCAACCTAGCTCGAAATCAGAAAATCTCCTTGTCCTCAGTAGCTTGATCCTCGCAGATAGCCTTTAGATGACTTGGAGGAATTTCTTGCCACTTTTTAGCCATCTCACTTTCTACACTGCACACACCTTGATTGGCTAGTAAGTCAGCAAGCTTATTGGCATTACGTCGAACATGGTTGAAACTTATGGTTCAAAGGCCCTGTAGATGCAGTTGGATTCCTTGATAGACCTAGATGAGTTTCCAATGATTCAAGATTCTTTCGAGCTGAGAACCACCACTGGTTCTCTTCACAGCGTAGATGGTTGTCTCAGACTCTACTTCTACAATGATATTTGAGTGATGGTTCTGTGATAGAAACTCTAGACACTGCTCCAGAGCCATCACTTCCACCATGTTATTGGTAGCTCTACCTAAATGACAGTGGAGGATAAAGATAATATTGCCCTCATCAACCCTTAAAACTCCTCCATTGCCTTTGGAGGCACCATCAATGTTGTATTTCAGAAAGCCTCTTGGTGGAGGTTGCGAGTAGTCGTTCTCTGTAACCATGGTTTTATCCTTTCTGTTTATACCTTGAGGAGTTATCCCTTGCAATCCCAGATTCCTGAGAATTCTCTGCTCTTCATCTGAGGGGGGATTCATGGGGATATTACTAACAGTAGAGCTCACTGTCTCTCTGAGTTGTTTCAAGATAAGGTCAAGTAGATGTTGTGCTAGAGACTTTCCATTCTTGAAAATCCTTTTATTTCATTCTTTCCAAACATTCCAGATAATAAAGCAGTGAGTGAAGGCCCAGGCCAAATTTAGGAATTCATTCTCCATGAAGTTTCTTCTCGAGTGGTTTAGGGTATTTGTGATACTTCCTTTGTCCCTAACAAATTCGTGGAAAATTTAAGAGAACGAATCCCACAGCGAGGTTGTGTATGAGCAGCTATTGAGAATATGTTCCATTGTCTCCTCTTGCTCCTCACAAAGCTGGCACCTAGAAGGCCCCATAATTTCCTTTCTGCTAATATTTTCCCAAGTCAATATTTTCTTGTGATGAACCAACCACATAAAAATTTTCATCTTCATCCAACCTTGTTGCCTCTAGAGATGCCTTGAGGTCTTGGCTCGAACACTAGAACCCAACCCAAGTAGAAAACCTTTTGCTTCCTTAAGATTAAAATCTCCTCTCTTGATATTACCCCATCTCAATTGATCTTGCCCCTTTGTTATTAAGATCATTCTTTGCTTGAGCAGATCCCCAAGAGCCTCTGCTTTGATTTTTAGGGGGTTTTCCTCCCTACATTCAATGTTTCTCTAGATTCTCCACTTTTCGGATGTATGAAAAAGATCCCAAAAATCCTTAACTCTGATCAACCGTTGGGCATCTGTTTCCTACTTAAGGCTTACAAAATTCTCTGTTAACAATGTTGGTTCTTGCTTCCATTTTTCCTCCCAAAAAAGAGCAAGATATATTGCTCTAATTTCCCAGAAACTGTTCTTTTGAACTAGGCTTTTGTTTTCCCAGGCTCTGTTCCAAATGTAGGAGCCTTTTATAATTCTAGACATTCTTATGAGATCATTAGTGTGCCAAGAGCTGGCATATTTCTCTTTTCATATCCTGGCCCACTGAGCCTTTGGTTCCTACACCCATCTCCACCTGAGTTTGGCTTCTAGAGCTTTACAAGGAATCTCTTGATCGTCCAAGCCAAGACCCCCATGAATTTTGGGTTTGCACATTTTTTCCTAGGAAACCAGTGCCCATTTCTTTCTAGTTTCCTCCTTTGCCCATAGGAAATCTCTTTTTATGTCTTTGATTTGCTCTAAAACACATTTGGGAGGTGGGAGAGTTGATAACATGAAAACGAGGATGGATTGTAGAACAGTCTTTTTCAGAACTATCCTGCCGACTAGGTTCAAGGCATGGAAGGTCCACTTTTTAACTCTGTCTTGCAACTTATTAAGCATCAGTTCCCAAATACTCTTGTGCATGGGTTCGGTAGTAAGAGGTATTCCTAAATATTTAGATGCGAGGGAATCTCTTTGGAAGCCAAGAATTCTTGAGATATTTCTTTGGATAGCAATGTTAGTGTTTAACAAGAATATTTTTGATTTAGAGAGATTGACTTCCATACCTATAGCCAAAGCCTCTTCGATTGTTGGAATTCCTTACAGTAAGGTATTATCAACAAATTGTTTATGAGTCAGCACAAAACCATTCTCTGAAACTTGAAGACCCCTGATTTTACCCATAGCCTTGGTCTGCTTAACGGATCGCTCGAGCCCTTCCATCATGAGAATAAAGAGGAAGGGAGAGAGAGGGTTTCCCTGCCTGAGGCCTCTAGAAGGATTGAACATTTCTGAGGGAGATCCATTAACCAAAATGGAAAAGCTGGAAGAGGTTACCAGTGCCATGACCCATCTCACCCAGTTGTGGTCAAACCCAAAGGCATAGAGAAATTTCTTGATGTAATTCTAATTCACCTTGTCATACGCTTTGACAATACCAAATTGCACAATCATCCCCACTTGTTTTTTGCTGGTTAGCGTGTGCACCACCTCATGTGCTTGAATAATTTTTTCTAGAATCTGTCTTCCCTCCACAAAACCTGATTGTTCTTCAGACACTAGCAAGGGAAAGAGAGGTTTGAATCTATTAGCCACTACTTTCGATATTATCTTGTAAACCACATTACATAAAGAAATAGGTATGTACTTATCTACATATTGATCTGAGTCTTGTTTGGGAATAAGGAAGATGAAGGAGGTGTTGAGAGCTTTCAGGATAGTTTTGTTGCTCCTCGAATCCTCTACCACATTCAAAATCTCCTCTTTGACAATATGCAAACAAGCTTTAAGAAAATCCACATTGAAAGCATATGGGCTCTATCCTTTGCCATTTTGCATGTCTTTGAGAACCTCACTGACCTCCTCTTCATCAATTGGTCTATTGAGGTTAAAGTTTTCCTCTTTGGACACCAGTTTAGGGATATTCCTTGTGTTTCCCGTGATGGACTGATCCCAATCTAGAGTGTTTTCCCAAGTGATGTTCCAGAAATGTTGGACAATCACAGCTTCAATATCTTTATGAATGGTCTAAATTTCCCCTTCCTCATCCTTAATCATGAAGATTCTATTGTGAGCTCTGTTATCCATCATGGATCTGTGAAAAAATTTGGTGTTGGGGTCTCCTTCCTTGAGCCATCGAATTATGGATTTTTGTCTAAAAAATATTTCCTATTGTTTGCATAAATTTTGCCAAACTAGATGGTATTTATCAGCCTGCTCACTTTTGGCTTTGTCAAATCCATCTTTTATGAGAGCCTGGTTGAGTTCTAGAATTTTGATTTCCACTAATTGTTTTTCCTCAAAAATGTCACCGAAATTCTTTAGTCTTTTATGAAGGAGGTACACCTTAGATCCTTGGATTTGCAAGTCTTTAGACCACCATTTTTCAATGTTACTAATGAAAGTCGGGTGGGAGAGCCAGATATTTTAGAATATGAAGGGTCTATTCCTAGGAAAATCTATACCCTTGATTTCCAATTGAATCAGCCAATGATCTGAACCTCCAAAAGGAAGCACTTGAGCTCTTAATTCTCTATTTAGAAGCATCAATTCCTCTAATATCATGAACCTATCTAACTTAGACGCTACCAGCGCCTCATCTGCTCGTTTATTGTTCCATTTAAAAAGGCCATTGCTTGAATTTGAGTCAACCAGATTAATATTTTCTGTAAATGATTGGAATGCTCAGGAGTCTTTGTTGAGCACTATAGTACCTCCTTTTTTTTCTAAGAGAGATTTGATCATGTTAAAATATCCTCCCATGATCCAAGGCATTCGAGCCTATTTGCTCCTGAGGTCAATAAGGGCTTCTAACATTTTGAGTTTATCCTTTAATTTTTTAGGACTGTAAACATTTGTGACTAGGAATGTTTACAAATCCCCAACAGGTTGAATGACCACTGATAGATAATTTCTTGATGCCTTTGCATCGATAATGTTGACCCTTTGGGGATTCCAAAGAGTAAGGATACCCCTCATTGTGTTCTCAGCTTTAACCACTAGAAACTCATATCTAATGAGCCATTTGCTGTGTATGAGTCTTATTTTCTGAATGGAACATTTCGTTTCTTGGATGAAAATCATATCCAACATATCTTGTTTCATTCTATTACTAAACAATCTTTGTTTTCTTTTACTTCCTAGACCTCTGATATTCCAAGATGTAAATTTCATATTTAAAGACTTGTAAAGGAGTAGCTGGTTAGGTCTTTCATCTTACCCGAATCTATCATTAGCTTTCCACACTCCATCAAAAATTCCTTCTGCTTTTTCTGGCATCTCTTCTTATCAACATTTCTAGAAGCTAGTCCTAGGGTTGGTTTCATTGTGTTCACTCCTTTGTTTTCCATCTTGTCAGTGGTTATTCCTGTTTCTAACCCTCTTTCCTGAGTCTTCCATAAAAACAACTTCTCTATTCTATTGCAATCCTCTTGAGGTAGTGAATCTATCCCTCCCGTGGTTCCCTACATTAAGAACCCGTCAACATCTAGGTGTTCCTTTTCTAGAATTTCCTGCAGTTCATGGTCCTCCAGATCTGTTTCACTTTGGGTCATTTCCATATCCATTTTTGGTTCAGTCTCACTAATCATAGTTTCTTTCCTATTACAAATCTCTTGTGCTATGTTCTAGTTTTCCTCCTTCTCCTCTTCCTTAGGGCCTTCCTCCATTGTTTGATCTACACTTGTCATTTCTTCATTTTCTTCGAGAAGTTGAAACCTATTTAGGTTGATCTTTTGCCCGTCATTGTGGTGTTGCTTTGATCTCTTTCTGCCACCTTTTCCTTTACTTACTGCTTTCTGAAAGTTTTTAGTATCCTTCACTGTATTATGTTTTCCTTTGTTGTCTACTTCACTAAGAGGACAATCTCTAATCAAGTGACTGTGTTCATAGAATTTGTGACATCTAAACGGGATATGCTCATAATCCACCATTTGGACCCATTCCTCATAAAAAAATTCCAAGATTATTTCATCCGAAAGAGCAACTGATAGATCCATTTCTATATAGGAAGTATATTTACCCTGCCTTGTGCCTTCCGAAGCTTTAACAAAACGACCTAGTTTATTGCCAATTTCAGCAAGCGAAACTTTTTTCCAGTAAGCAAGAGGTAGGGAATAGAGCCTTACCCAAATAGGTACCAAGGTTAATGTCTCTCGTTCTGGAACGAAGTTCATCTTCCACAGCTGCATATAGAGGCCTGTTGCTACAAAAAAACAGGGTCCTCCTTCAAATATTATGTCTTTATCTTCAATGTTAGTAAATACCACAGTAAAAAAACCCTTCGGCCCCACATGGAGATCAATACTACCATTGGGTTTCCAGTGGTGTTTGCTCCATGTCTGTAATGCCTTTTGAGAGAGCCAAATTCCCATGAATTTTGAGATTATGGCATAAGTCTCCATATGTTCCCTCTGCTCCTGTAGAGCAGGATCATTCAACACTACTATAGGAGTAATCTCCCTTTTTGGTCTGCACGGTCCCTTTTAATATTTGTCCCTTGTTCCCTGGCTTTTGTCTTCTTCCTCATTGTCCTTTGTGCTGCTGTTTTCCTTGGACCTAGCCCCATCTAAGTCCTTTTCATTATTGTTTTCCCCTTCTTAACCAAAACCCTTGACATTACTGAGTGGTGACTTGCCTCTGCTCACAACCGCTTCCTTGTAGGAGGGAGTGGAGCTCCCTCCTCTTCTTCTCTGCATAGGGAGCAAACTTAGAGCCCCTCTGTAACCCTAGCTGCGTGTCCTCCAGTTCATAGTCATCTGTCCCCAGTGGATATTTGGTTAATTTCATTATAGGCATTTTATAATTAAAATGTGCCAATGAAACTCTACAAAGGTGGATTAGTCGAGAGGCCTCACTATTTAAACCTATTGTCCCATAACATCTGTAACAAACCTCCTTAGCTCAACTGGGAATTTATCCCTTAGGCTCCATTAAATTAGAGATTTCTTCATTTAGAATTGGGTTTTGGTGGCAATCACAAGTGCATTAAATCAATCATTACAAATACCATGATTACAATACTCTTTAGATAATCTGTTAAACACACATGGGTAACCAGAAAATATGAAAGATAAATCATGCAGTACAATTTTTATTCACAAATGATATACATTTATAGTACATTATGTGACCATTGGGATTCACATCCCAAGGTCTCTTAGGATTAGGTGTCCAACATTCCCCCCCTTAATCTGAAGGGTTATGTATGAGTCCAAGAAGAAAGCGGTAATACAAAATGTGCAAAAATGCATGGCAGCACTAGGCTGAATGTGCTCTCTGAAATGTTGGTATAAAGGGTGGTGGTTTAAGGATGACCACCAACACTCGAACGCTTAGTGCAGTTCCCGGAACTCTTCCAAAACTGGCAAGAAGTTGAAGTCTTCTGCTAGAGGAAGTGATCCTATTGTTTTAAAGAAGGAAACCTTCAACCATAAAAGGGAAGTCTCACCCCACATAAAAGGTGAAACTTCAACCTGAAAAGGGAAGTCTCAACCTGTGATGGTTTAAGGATGACCAACAACTCTAGAATGCTTAATGCAATTCCTTGACCTCTTCCAAATCTGGCAAGAAAAAGAAGTCTTCTGCTAGAGGAAGTGTCCTCAATTTTGTTCCCGGAACTCCTCCAAAACTGGCAAGAAGCTGAAGTCTTCTACTAGAGGAAGTGTCCTAGATTGCCCACTGAAGGTATGTTCACGGGCATCTTTGTCTCTTGCTACGACTCTGAAACTGGTGTGGCAGGTTGTGGCTCAGGCTCGCTTGATGTGACTCTGAAGCTTGTAGATGACCATCATTTCCCCCCCTGTCAGATACAAGGTGAGTTGATGGATAAGAAGATTGATACTAGTTCCTTTCTGTAGGTTCTAGTACTACAATAATAGATGATTATTACTCCCATTTTGCAGACTCCAGCCAATGAAAAAATAAATGCGAAAAGAACTAGGGAATAAGGATCTAGCTTTGCAATGGACACTACAGATGAAAGATTTGAGATCAATTACAGGAAGAGGCTGAAACTTAATCTTGTAAATCAACAAGAAGACACCATTGGCATAGAGGAAATAATTGACAGACACAAAATGGTGGGAATGAGCAAAGGCCCAAAAATTTCAGAGGAAACTCATCAGCCTTCTACTAAAAACACTCAGCTTATTGAGAAACAACTCAGCGTTGAAGTCTCTTCATCGAGAAAGCCCATGGATAAAGAGAAAGATATTAAAGAGAAATACAAGGAAATTAAGTTGAGAAATGAGTCATTGAAGGCTAAAACTTATGCCCAGTACTTCAATCAAACACGTGAAAATCAAAATAGACTAATGTCGTCCTTTGACATTAAGACTCATAAGATGCAAATGACATTCATGCAACCTACAATTGAGCATCCCAAATCATCGAAAGATGACGGGAAGACTGAATTTGAAGTTTTGCCTAGGGATTTTCACCCTATTGACCAAATTGAATTTCTCAAAGGGGCACGTGAGATTATTTACTCCACAATAACAAATAAAGAAATGATTGTGCACATCTCCAAAGCTTACTAGATAATATTACAACACATTACAAGCTGGGAAAGGCATCCTCACAGGCCAAGGATAACATAATTAAGTCACTAGAAGACTTGTTGATTGAGATTGGATATAATCCCAATGATGTCAAGGCTAGAGAGAAATTGATAAGCAAGAAAAATGAGGATATTGTTGCTTTAAAGAAACAATAGAAGTTGCCTCCTCCAGAGCATCAACAGAACAAGGAGGTCCTTGAAAGCCAAACTCAATAGGAAGAGATGATGGATCTTATTCTCCAATTAAATGATCAATTGAAAGAAATGGAGAAGGAGTTGGACAAGCTAATACAACTGAAACATGCCAGCCTTGAGACAACCATTGCCACTGCCATTCCACTAGTGACTACAATAGTTCCATCAACCTTGGTAGTTTCATTGGCCCCCACAGCTCCACTAACTACAACACTTCCAGCTAAAACAAGATGTACATTAGGAATAGTTTCAACAACAACAACAAATAAATCAAGTGATGAGGTAAGAAAATTGATCAAAGTAATGGAGGACATGTCCATTTAGACGTTTGAGATAAATAGACTCAAACAACAGATAGGGAGTCTAGAGGATGAGAAGAAATTGGCTTCGATTATGCACAAAGATGAAGTTCAAAAGTCAATGAGGATGACTGAGAGGATAAAGAACTTAGATAAATAGTTATCATTGAAGGATCAACTTGCCTAAGCTATATGGAGGCCAAAGAATGTTATCACTCCTTCAAAAATATAAATATGATCTTAATAGCCTTGAAATACATATGTGATCACATGTGCATCACATGCATTATTCCATCCATCATTTCCATAAGAGAGGTAAGTAAAAAATCCATATGGTTTGAGTTGTATGATTTAACATCCTATTAAGTAAGGATATAACATGAAACGCATACCATGTAAGTAAATCTCATCCGAATAGAGGGAAACACAATTCATTCAAATATTCTCAAAACTAAGAAAACCCCTCATAGGAAAATTAGAATGGTAACAGAGAGAGAGGGTAAGAATCCACATACAACCATTCCATGCAAATGACACCAACTAAATCTAAATTGGAGGGAGGAGCACCACCACCCAACCATGAATCACCTCTGATTCCTCCCAAGCTAAAGATCTTGCCAAGGATCAAATATCCTCAATTGATCGGTGGAGTAGGGATTTAATACACTCTTTCATGATTTAGTTACCATTATTGGCATCTCGCTTTTGTGGATTTTTCCATTTGCCCAGGTATTTGTTGGAAAATATCATATTTATCTCACATGAGGATTTTCCTCATAAAAGCATTCCTTCATCTCCTGCAAATATTTTATGTCTAATTGATCTTTATCTCCCATATTTCTGACAGTTTTGCAATCCATCTAAGCTTATCTAGAATCGCATCTGGAATCTTTATCGTGAAGGCGTCATCTCTATCCCATTCATCATTAGATTTAGAAAGCATATCCTCTCTCTTAGTGCTCAACCCTCCGAGTCATTTATTTTATTAATTTATTTAATATCACATTTTATTTTCATATTACATATCACCTAGCTTTCCTCAACTTAGGTTTAGAATAGTTTAACCCACAAAGGAGGGTATCACACCTAGCTTTGACTCATCTTACGTTTACAAACATTTAACACGCAAGGGAGGATATCGCACATAGATTTAACTTAGCTTAGTTTTACAAAAATTTAGTACACAAAGGAGGGATGTTACATACTCCTCCCATTAAATTTTACATCGTCGTAGGTGTATCACTATATCATGTCCTCTTTCATAGGTAGCTATTTTATGAATCAACACCTCTAATGGCTCTACAACCTTCTGTAAATTTTTTCGATGTACATGAGTCACACAGAGTGTTCCCACAACCTCTCCTTCCATAGCTATATATGTGTTAAGGAGTGCCCTCCTTCCATAGCTATCTGTAATATTTTTTCAAAAATGACTTGTGAGAATTTATAGATGAAAAGGTTTAACTATCATAAATATCATGATCTTTTACTTAATATTTTTAAAGAAGCTATTGCTTATCATTTATTTTATGTGAAGAATGCATGTTCTCTGCTTGCATTCTTTCAAGCAGTCTCTCTACATACAATACATCAGTTAGTATATTTTCCACGTTAATATGCCTCCAAGGTCATAACATATTATTTCACATAACAATATATATTCATCGTAATTCTACGTATGCCAAACTGCGATTAACCACTATTACTTATACCAAATTATTTTCCTTCTTCTAGCTAACATCAAGATTTTTTTACCTTGCCAAACATTTGTCCAATAACTCTCTGAATACCTACAGACAAGGTATTTTATACACACCAATACACATTTCAATTTTCAACGTTGTAGCGTATCTAGTCATATGATTACATATGTGATGTTGTACATAGTCCATCTCTGGTGCAACCTATAAGACCATCCTCACATAAACTTTATCCACATATTTTTCCACCATCTTAGTATCATACCAACATTCCTCTATCTTTAACTATGTTCAGTTTCAAGGAATTTTTATGATCATGGCCCCTCCATGTAATTAAGAAAGTTTTATGTAAAGTGTAATTCAATTCAAGACTTCATGTGGTTACAATATGAGTCACATAGTATTGTATTCATGAATATTTTCATCTTAATCATATCTTGTGCTTAATGTTCTAAAGAAAACTATTAACTCATAGCTTTTGAAGTTTAATTATGCATTAGATCGTTAATTTATCTCGTATGTTTTATTATTCCCCCTTTTATGCCTCAACAACCTATTGGCCATGCATAATTCAATGTAGTTATACATGAAAGTTTTTACTACTTTCAATCCTACACTCCTTTTAGTTGTGAGCGTTTATGATCTCTGGGTATTTACATGTTACCTCACCCTTAACATTAAATCACCCTTTACCAGAATATGAGTTATCTATTTTACGACGTCTTGTTTGAATTATGCAAGATTTCCTTATGTTGTTGAGACACCTTATCAATGCAATTGCACAAGGGATCCTCTCAAAGTTTCTTGATACAATTTATGCATCTCAATTGATATGATATCAATCTATTAAATAGATTGTTTAATACAATTTAATTGACCGAATGGTCCATACCATTTTTTCTACTCCATTAATTAATATGGTTTAAACTCAAGGATACTTATAGGTGCTATTATGCATATCCATGAAAAGATTCATATGTCCTCGAAATATGTTTAAGTTAAATTTCCCCTTAACTATACTTTCTTCCAACCAAAGAACAAATCACATTGTATGTAGATGCATTAATCAAAAGGTTAATTTGAATGACAATTTATGTAGGTTATATAGCCTTATAATATAACATGTCATCACCATCCTTTACTTTGGTATACTATTTTCATAGCAATTATACCATGTATAAGTTTCTCTTATAGCATGATTACCATAGTTTAATCTCTCACTAGAATCTTAGTCTACTTTTATCAGAATTGTAATTCTTCCATTCATGAGGGCAAGATATGTAAGTGTGCGACTTGAGAATTATATCTTCCTCCCATATGCATTACTTGTTATTAACCTTAAACAAAATCGAACACCATTACTTTTAAGGCATTTTCTCCCTATTGCATGCTATAACAACTTTAGTTATAAAAAAATTCATGTGAGTAAAAATAATAACCTACAATTTCCTGTCGATCCTCACTCTTAAAATACTCATGCATACTTTTCCTATTTAATTTGCACATAACAGCCCAAGCATGCATTCTAACAAAATATAACTTCAATATAGTTCAAACAACTCAAATCCCTTGCATGTAGGCAAAACCAAATTTCTACATGCTATGCATATTTGTAAGCATTGGTAGCAACATAAAATTGATTCTCCAAGTCACAACCCACCAATATTTTTTCAACAAAACTATTATACAATCCTCCTTTCAAGTATTCGGTGATTTATTATGCGATGCATCGACACAAAAATTGTAGTATTTTTCTTACTAAGAAGTATGCTGGTCATGTCTCATTTCCTTTTCCAATTTAGAATATTTCATATTGGTTAGATATTTCCCCTAGAACCTTATCTATATCAGATATATACATTAAGGTATGGTGTTAATTTGCATAATTTCATAATCTTAAGAATATACTTATAAATCTAACATGATCTCATTTCCATCAATCAAAAGCATTAGGAAATGCTTTTTATTAATTACGGTGGCTTATTTGTGATACAAGACTACTATTATGGATATCCAATGCATAGATTATGGTATATATAATAACATGTTAAAATAGATTTCCCTTTTGCAAGTTAATTATTCAAACCTAATTTGCTCTCCTTTGTTTATATCTACAGATTTTTTTTTGGATAATTCAATTTGTGATTCCTTCACTTATTTAAGCATATTTATACAATTCATTGTAACTACATGCAAAACAATTTGGAATAGTAATTTTTCTTTAATAATATCATTTTCATAAAATCATATATCTATTTTTTTAAGCGTCTTGGACAATGGATGCCATGATTGTCATAGACTCAGCCTTAAATTTAGTATCTTAGAGATGTAATAAATTGAGAGACATCGCTCCATTTAAGATTTACGCACAAAAAAATATATTACTTCCTGTCGTGTGGATCTTTGAGTTTAAATGCCAGAAAGACTATCATGGAAACACAAAAAATTATTTGATTGCCAAGAGGTTCTCGCTTTATGTACCTAAGAGTATAATTGTTCATGTAAATTTTAATAATACCGAACTATAAATGGAGAAAGTGAGAATAGACTCCAACTGTATTTTAGACAAACGTGTACATATATATTTTAAATTAGGTTTAATAAATCTTAGAAAGGAACGAATCACCACTCCACCAACGCACATTATTTTCAAATCTTAATTAATCCCATGCCTTACTGTATGATGGATAAACCATTTTAAAAAGGAATGCCAATTCAACGCTACTATTCAACCATTTCCTGTTCTTCTACCTGCTACAAGTTTCAAAATATTTGCCCGTACGTTTTCATATCTTTTAAATATCATAGGTTTTTATATTAATACCACTTAACATTCACATATGTTGATTGCATATTCATTCCAATTAAAGACCATGAGGATGAATACAGTTAAAATCTTAACAACCAATTTATTGACCATTTGAATCACCTCGTTCGATATATATATATATATATATATATATATATCCTGGTGTTTTCTCATTGAAGATGTCACCTAGCACGTCAACCTGCTATGATAATTACCAATCCAAAAGCTCCGTAAATTACTATAAATTAGTCATTCATTATTTCTGCCACCAAATATGAAATATCGCACAATACAGAAAAATAAATCTTCAATTCTTCAAACAAATACTAAATAAAGTACGATCCATGCTTTTCCTCAAAAAGTACGATCCATGCTTTTCTTGAATATGGTACGATCCATGCTTTTCCTCAAAAATGTAAAGATAATGTTTTGGGCTGATGCTGTTCTATGTGCTGCATATATAAAGAATAGATGTCCATCTAATGCTATAAGAAACAAGACTCCTTATGAATTGTGGTATGGACATGCTCCTTTGGTAAAACATCTCAGGATCTTTGGTTCCACCTGTTATGCTTTGATACCATAGGTACATAGAAACAAACTTGGTGCTAGAAGTCCTAAGTGCATCTTCCTGGGGTATTCAAACACCTTCAAAGCATACTGCCTCTATGATGACGTAAATAAAAAGTTTGTTGTATCTAGAGATGTAATTTTTGTTCAATCATCCAAATGTGACAATGTTGTTCAGCGACAACTTGATCACTTGGATAGATTCGCAAAAACGAAATCATTTCAAGAATTTGATAATCAGATTCCACATCTTGAAGGGGGGATTCCTATACTAGATCAACATGTGGAATCTTCTTCTGAAGAATACTCTCCCCCGAGTGAAACTCCAACAACAAATGATGCTTTAAGTGATGTAATTTATAGAATTGGGAGACTCAATCTTCATTCACTCCCAACTCAATCAACAGAGCAACCTGGACCATCTCAGAAAGGTCCCCCAAAGTGGCTGAAAAAGACACTTGAAAGTGTTCATCCTGATGAAATTGGAAAAACAGGAACCAGAAACTCAAACGGACAAAATGGAGGTGATGTAAATGACAATAATTCACCTGTTGAGATGGATGTTCCTTATGATTGTGAATTGAACTTGTCTACAGATTTTGAACCAACTTCCTTTAAGGAAGCTACTTCTCATAGTGAATGGAAAGAAGCGATGCAAAAGGAGTATGACGCTCTCATAAAGAATGGCACTTGGAAGTTGGTTGATCATTCATTTGGAACCAAACCAATTGGTTGCAAGTGGGTCTACAAGAACAAGTAAAAAGTTGATGGCTCACTTGACAAGCACAAAGCTAGGCTTGTGGCAAAAGGTTTTTCACAGAAGCAAGGGGTCGATTATGAGGAAACGTTTTCCCCCAGAACAAAATGGGCCACCATCCGGACACTCTTTGCACTAGCAGCTCAGAACGGTTGGAAAGACCATCAAATGGATGTAAAAACTACCTTCTTGAATGGAGATCTAAAAGAGAATGTTTTTATGTCCGAGCCTGAAGGATTTTCTCTGAAAGGACATGAACATAAAGTATGCAAACTTGTGAATTCCTTGTATGTCCTCAAACAAGCACCACGAGCCTGGTATGAAAAACAAACTGAGCATCTTCTGAAACTCAACTTCAATCATTTTGATCTTGATGATGCAACTTTATTTGTAAAGAAAGTTGGAAAAACAGCTGTATATCTTGTGGTATATGTAGATCATCTCTTAATAACAGGGAAGAATGAAAGCTATATTGCATCCATAAAGAAAGAATTTGGGAAAAGTTTTGAAATGAATGATTTGGGCTATGTTCATTACTATCTTCGCATTGAAGTAACCCAACATCCAAAGTCCATATTTCTTTCTCAAAAGAAATACATTGGAGATTTGTTGAATAGGTTTGGCATGACAAAGTGCAATCCTCTTACTACTCCAATGGAACAAAACTTAAAGCTCACATCTATTGAAGGAAAGGAATTTGAGGATACAACAAAATATAGATAGCTTGTAGGAAGTCTCATCTACCTCACTACTACCAGACCAAACATTTAATTTGTTGTTGGAATCCTCTCGAGGTTTATGCAAAAGCCTTGTGAGGGACATTGGTCTGCTGCAAAAAGAGTTCTAAGGTACTTGAAGGGAACTCAAGACCTTGGAATCAAGTATACACAGGTGGACGACTTCAGCTTGATTGGATACTCTGATTCAGACTTCGATGGAGACAAAGAAACTGGGGTATCTACTTCAGGATACGCTATGAGTCTTGGATCAGGAGTTGTCTCCTGGAGATCACACAAACAATCAGTTCCAGTAGATTCCACAACAGAAGCAGAATACGTCGTAGCAACTGAAGCAACAAAAGAAATTGTGTGGCTCAGGAAAATTCTTGAAGATTTGCAGGTAAAACAAGTATAATCAACTCCACTCATGATTGACAATACCTCTACAATAAAGTTGGCCAAAAACCCGAAATTCCATGATCGAACGAAGCACATCAATACCAAATATCATCTGATTAGACATCATGTTGAGGCCAAAACAATCCATCTCCGTCATTGTTCCATTAATGAGTCAATTGCCGACATCTTCACCAAAGCACTTGGAAGAGAAAAGCTTGAACGATTCAGAATGATGCTTGGACTCACCAACATCCTTTCAGATTAAAGGGGGGGAATGTTGACACCTAATCATCAGGATTGGGTGAATATAATGTAAATAAATAAATAAGTAATATGAACAATCATCGGGCGATGAAGTGAATAGTCTCCCTCATGTATATAATAAAGACCAACTTAAAGGAATAATATGGATTGAATTTTGTCAAGTTACTACCTGGCCTGACATGGTATCAGAGCAGGCGCCATTTTTTGCTTTCCTTTGCTTCATAACTCCCTATTCTACCTATGTTCTACCTTGCATACAAAACTCTGCTCCTTTGCTCTCCATTCAAGAGCGTTGCCCATATAATACGCTGGCCATTTAAAAACGTTGCCCGTATAAACATTGTGGTGTCAATGCCTAACATTTTCTCTCAAGCCTACCTGTACGCTTGTCTGCTACGCTGCTTGATACCTGCACCATTGACTGCTACGCTGCTCAATACCTGCCTTCAACCATTGACTACGCCCTCTGGCTCCCTGGACTGTTCATCATTGTCCTCCCTGCGCTCATTGTTGGCATGTTTTTTTTGGTAGTAACGTCTCTCTGTTTTACAGAAGAAGAGCATTGAATCTCTATGATGAATGCCCAGCTCCCACAAAGAAACCCCCAGCTCCACGAATTCGCTCATTTCATACAATCAGCATAAGGTTTTTTGGTCACAAACAGAGAGTGAAACAAAAGAAGTCTGGCGATGTGCAACAAAAGAACGAAGGAGCTCGTCGTCATTAAGCACATTGAGAGCTAAGACGCATACTACGTTTTGCTCTTCACAAAAACTATGAGAGAGTTTCGTGGTGTGAGAGAGTTTCGTGCTATGGTATGCGTAAATCCTATCTCCTATCTATGGTATGCGTAATTCCTATCTATCAGAGTATTGGAGAGAAGCATACATGAAGTGAAGTATAAAGTGTATTTGAAAATGATAATGAATATGGTATCTATGGTATGAGCGTTGATTTTCCTTTTTAAATCTGTGCTGGCATATGCGTTGAGGCCTGAAGTTTGAAGTTTGAATGTTGTGTAATATAATTTACACTACTTGTTATAAGTCAATTTATAAGTTAATACACAGTTCTTGTATTTAAGCCTGAACGTTGGTTAGTGTATTACGTTGAACGCTCGTTGCCGTAGCAATCTAGTTTCTTGAATGCGTTGTACAGTTTTTTTGGTATTGAAGCTGCTCCACAATATATTTAGGCTGAATTATATTAGGCAGAAGTTTTTTTGTTACAGAATGCATTCAATCATATCCATGGTGGGAATAGTTCTCACTGGCAAGGAGAACTATCTTGAATGGTCCCGAATGATAAAACACACCCTCATTTTCAATGAGTTGTGGAAAGGAGTGTGCATTGGAGACGGAGACAAAGCCAGAACAACTTAACTCAGACAAAGAGCTCGCCATTTGGGAAAATAAGAACAGCAAATCTTATGCATTAATCGTAGCATCTGTAAATGAAGAGGTGAGTCGCCACATTTCAACTGCTTTCGAAGCCTTACAAAAGCTTAAAGAACTCTATGACTCACATTATGCACTGGAAGTTGTTCAACTCATGATTAAACTCTTCACTCTTGAACTACAAATAATGGTCCTCTTGCTCTTGCATCTAAAGTAAAGTCTATCATGCATGATATCAAATCCACTAAGGTTGAATTGGATATTCCTCTTATCGCTTTTCTCAAAGCACTTTATCCTACTTCAATTATCTTGAATCATTGCAAGCAAATGGAAATCGCAAAGATATCACCTTTGACTCTCTTGTGAAAAAGTTTGTTGAAAGAGAGAAAGCTTTTGGAAAGAAGACAACCCTTGAATCTTCTAAAGAGGTTGTGTTCCTTGCTCATAAAGAAAAGCATCTTGCTCAAGATTCTTCAAGAGGAAGAGGTGGTCGAAGAGGAAGAGGAAGATATTTTAGAGGCGGGGGGGGCATACACTCTCAAGGAGAAAAGGCAGATTTGCACTGCATACGCTGCAAAAGAAATGGATCACATGATGCCTCTACATGCAAGTTACCATGGGACAAAATTGAGCAGCAAAGAAACCAACAGAAAGGTAAAACTGATGATACAAACAAAGGTAAAACACCTGAATCCGCTCACTATGTTGAAGCACAATGTAACATTGGAGTAAATGAAGATTTGTTTAATACTTCACTTGCTTCCTGGAAAAATGATTGGCTGCTTGATTCAGGAGCAACCTGTCACATGACTCATAGAAAATATTTTTTTGAAGATTTAACTGACAATGTTGATGGAGTAGTATACTTTGCAGATCAGTCAAAAATCAAGCCATCAGGGCTTGGCACAATCAGGCTTAAACTGCCTGGTCTCTCAGACTTTCTTCTTGATCATTTTTTATATCTCCCACAGCTCAAGAGAAACTTGTTGTCCTTGGTCCACATC
>APFE030901283.1:2504-27669 GCA_000404065.3 Pinus taeda | reverse complement strand
GTCGATTATGAGGAGACTTTTGCCCCCACAACAAAATGGGCCACCATCCGGACACTCTTTGCACTAGCAGCTCAGAACGGTTGGAAAGTCCATCAAATGGATGTAAAAACTGCTTTCTTAAATGGAGATCTAAAAGAGAATGTTTTTATGTCCCAGCCTGAAGGACCTGCTGTGAAAGGACATGAACATAAAGTATGCAAACTTGTGAAGTCCTTGTATGGCCTAAAACAAGCACCGCGAGCCTGGTATGAAAAACTGAGCATCTTCTGAAACTCAATTTCAATCATTTTGATCTTGATGATGCAACTTTATTTGTCAAGAAAGTTGGCAAAACAGTTGTATATCTTGTGGTATATGTAGATGATCTTTTAATGATAGGGAACAATGAAAGCTACATTGCATCTATAAAGAAGGAATTGGGGAAAAGTTTTGAAATGACTGATTTGGGCTATGTTCATTACTATCTTGGCATTGAAGTAACCCAACATCCGAAGTCCATATTTCTTTCTCAAAAGAAATACATTGGAGATTTGTTGAACAAGTTTGGCATGACAAAGTGCAATCCTCTTACTACTCCAATGGAACAAAACTTAAAGCTCACATCTATTGAAGGAAAGGAATTTGAGGATGCAACAAAATATAGACAGCTTGTAGGAAGTCTCATCTACCTCACTACTACCAGACCAAACATTTCATTTGTTGTTGGAATCCTCTCGAGGTTTATGCAAAACCCTTGTGAGGGACATTGGTCTGCTGCAAAAAGAGTTCTAAGGTACTTGAAGGGAACTCAAGACCTTGGAATCAAGTATACACAGGTGGACGACTTCAGCTTGATTGGATACTCCGATTCAGACTTCGATGGAGACAAAGAAACTAGGGTATCTACTTCAGGATATGCTATGAGTCTTGGATCAGGAATTGTCTCCTAGAGATCACACAAACTATTAGTTCCAGGAGATTCCACAACAAAAGCAGAATACGTGGCAACAGCTGAAGCAACAAAAGAAATTGTGTGGCTCAGGAAAATTATTGAAGATTTACAGGTAAAACAAGTACAATCAACTCCACTGATGATTGACAACACCTCTGTAATAAAGTTGGCCAAGAACCCAAAATTCCATTATCGAACGAAGCATATCAATACAAAATATCATCTGATTCGACATCATGTTGAGGCCAAAACAATCCATCTCCGTCATTGTTCACAAATGAGCAAATTGCAGACATCTTCATCAAAGCACTTGGAAGGGAAAAACTTGAACGATTCAGAATGATGCTTGGACTCACCAACATCCCTTCAGATTAAGGGGGGGAATGTTGACACCTAATCTTCATGATTGGGAATTTTATGTAAATAAAATAAATTGGGAAGGTGAACAGTGATTGGGAGATGAACTGAACAATAACTCCCTATGGTATATAATAATGGGTTACCTATAGAATAATATGAATCAGTTTTCTGCCAAACTGGAGTTACTCCTGGCCTGAAAAAAACTCTACCATATAACCTATGATTCCCACCTTTTATTAGCTTGTTGCTTATATTAAAATCCCATCATTATTTTCTAATTAATTACAATTCATTCTAATTAAACCCTTGGCCTCACCAACCACTTTCCAACTCTGCCAGTGCAACCTCACCATGCAATATCTCTCTAATATCCCAGCTCTAGATCCAATGATGCACACCAATATCACATAGATTCATCGTCCAATGGTTAATTTCCCGCGAGCACGTGAAAAATATCACCCTCCATCGAAAAGTGGTGCGATATGGCATGAAACCACCTCCCCACCTAAACCAAACTACCCATTGTTCATTCAATGAATCTCGCCCCAAAACGTAACCATTATTGGTTAAAAGGCTGGAAAAGCCCCATTTTGCTCTTTTCATTCATTTTCAGTACAAACCTCTGCAAACCAATTCTAACACCCTGAACCTTTGTGCAACCAATTTAACCACCTTTTGCCACCCAAAGACATTGCAGACACCAAATTGAAGCAACAAATTGACAAATTGAAGCCTCAGTAACCTATGTAGCTACCACAAAACCCTGTCTCTGCACCAAACCGTCAAATTTCTAGGTATTCTTGATAGAACTGGATGGACCTTGCAATTTAAAGTTATACACAGTAATTATCAAAGGTCAATTAATATAAATTGAAGAAAATCTTACTATGCACCCAAACCCTATTCTACATGCTCTTATTACCCTCCCGACTATTCCAGTGCTTTTGACCTTATTCCTAAAGCCATAAAAAGTGTAATTTAGTTGAATAAACCAAAATATGGCTTCTAAAATCTCTTTCGATGTATGACCTTTACAAACCTCTCACTTGGATATTGACCACCTCCCGTTAGCTGAAAGAGAATTTAAAATTAAGGATATTGTTCCCCCTAGCTACCTACTAAAACTTTGCTGGCCGAGTAAAGACATGCTTTTGACGAAAATGATGGTATTCACCTTTGGGAATAAAAAAATTTTAATTACTTATTCCCACAGGTACAACTCTTCCCAGAAATAACCCACTTCTCCGGAGCTTGCTATATTCCAAGTGAAATGGCCATAGTCACCCGTGATGAGGAGGTTTTGTTCACCATTACTACAGAATCAATAAATCAAATGTTGTAGATCCACGTAAGAACAAAATTAGACCCCACCTTCCATTTAAGGATTACTTGACTCTACACAAAGCTAGAACTTCCCAAGAAGGCTCAGATTTTTCAAACTTTCATCATAGAGGAGTCTCATACTCCAATAGATAGTCCTCCATATGCTCCCACCATTTTCTCTTGGAGAGGTAGAAAAATTATAACCATGCACTCTTCATTCTAGGGTACACAATTGACGAACATGTGGATGAGGTTGTTGTTGCTTTCCTTTCTATCTTTCACCCACACAAGCCTCCTACTATAGTTTACAAATATTCTCAATTCTTGGCAGACAAAATCCACGAAGAATTTATTAGATTGCCAAATGAGACAGTATTCAAATACTCGTCTATATTGTTTCACATGTTCCTATATTTTTAGTTAGATAAGTTTCATGTCAACATCAAAAAGTTATACACCAACGACAATCCAAGGTCTGTCATCTTTTGGACACCATTGATCCAAATGTATTCCACAATTTTTCCTTACAAAGACTTCATTGGTTGATTTGTTCATTTGGTTATAAACATGCTAACAAGTAGCTATCAACCCAAGATAAGCGAGGATATTAAGAGAGTCTTACTATTGACTAAGAAAAATAGAGTGGGAGACTAGTATCTATACTAGGACCACACAGAAATCAGAATATATGGATACCGAATCACTCCCTACAAGCTTCCCAAATACCTCCCAATGAGGATATTTGCATTAGAGTATTTTTAGGCAAATCATAAACTATGATGAGGTAATTTCACGTCAGCTAAGAAGAAGACTCAATTTAAGATAAAAGATGAATTAGGCCTTTTTATTTGTAATAATAGGGAATTTGGACACGAGGAAGAGAAAATATTATAGGACATGAACTTCAAGTGTAGTTTTATGTGGCAATATGACCCTAATGGATTCATAAATAAACTAAGGCTCAAATTCAAATTGAGTCCTTTCATACATGATCTTAGGCCAGACATTGAGGGATATGCCAACAAGTGCGAATGGTTGGAGAACACTTTAATACATGTTGAGAATACATTAATTAATGTGGAGAAGAAGATTGACACTAGTTCCTTTCTGTAGGTTCTAGTCCTACAATAATAGATGATTATTACTCCCATTTTGCACACTCGAGCCAATGAAAACAAAAATGTGAAAAGAACTGGGGAAGAAGGATCTAGCTCAGCAATGGACACTACAGATGAAATATTTGAGATCAATTACAGGAAGAGGCCGAAACTTATTCTTGTAACTCAACAAGAAGACAGCATTGGGATAGTGGAAATAATTGACACTGACAAAATGGTGGGAAAGAGCAAAGGCCCAAAAATTTCAGAGGAAACTCATGAGCCTTCTACTTCAAACACTCATCTTATTGAGAAGCAACTCAGCATTGAAGTCTCTTCATCGTCCAAGCCCATGGATAAAGAGAAAGATATTAAAAAGAAATACAAGGAAATTATGTTGAGGAATGAGTCATTGAAGGCTAAAACTTATGCCAAGTACATCAATCAAACACCTGCAAATCAAAATAGATTAATGTCATCCTTTGACATTAAGACTCATAAGATGCAAATGGCATTCATGCAACCTACAATTGAGCAACCCAAATGATCGATAGACGACAGGAAGACTGAATTTGATGTTTTGTCTAGGGATTTTGACCGTATTGACCAAATTGAATTCCGCAAAGAGGCACGTGAAATGATTTAATCCACAATAAAAAATAAAGAAATGACTATGCACATCTCCAAAGCTTACTAGATAATATTACAACGCATTGCAAGTTGGGAAAGGCATCCTCACAGGCCAAGGATAACATAACTAAGTCACTAGAAGACTTGTTGATTGAGCTTGGATATAATCCCAATGATGTCAAGGCTAGAGAGAAATTGATAAACAAGAAAAATGAGGATATTTTTGCTTTAAAGAAACAATAGAAGTTGCCTCATTCAGAGCATCAACATAACAAGGAGGTCATTGAAAGCCAAACTCAGTAGGAAGAGATGATGGATCTTATTCTCCAATTAAATGATCAATTGACATAAATGGAAAAGGAGTTGGACAAGTTAATACAGCTGAAACACGCCAATGTTGAGACAACCATTACCACTGCCATTCCCCCAGTGACTACAATAGTTCCATCAACCTTGGTAGCTTCAGTGGCCCCCACAACTCCACTAGCTACAGCACTTCCAACTACAACAAAATGTACATTAGGAATAGTTTCAACAACAACAACAACTCAACCAAGTGATGAGGTAAGCAAAATGATCAAAGAAATGGGGGACATGTCCATCTAGACCTTTCAGATAAATAGACTCAAACAATAGATAGGGAGTCTAGAGGATGAGAAGAAATTGGCTTGGATTATGCACAAAGATGAAGTTCAGAAGTCAATGAGGATGACTGAGAGGATAGAGAACTTAGATAAATAGTTAACGTTGAAGGATCCACTTGCCTAAGCTATATGGAGGCCAAAGAATGTTATCTCTCCTTCACAAATATAAATATGATCATAATAGCCTTGAAATACATATGTGATCACATGTGAGTCACATGCATTATTCCATCCATCATTTCCATAAGAGAGGTAAGTAAAAAATCCATATGGTCTGAGTTGTATGATTTAACATCCTATCAAGTAAGGATATAACATGAAACACATACCATGTAAGTAAATCTCATCCGAATAGAGGGAAACACCATTCATTCAAATATTCTCAAAACTAAAAAAAACTCCTCATAGGAAAATTGGAATGGTAACAGAGAGAGAGGGTAAGAATCCACATACAACCATTCCATGCAATTGACACCAACTAAATCTAAATTGGAGGGAGGAGCACCACCACCCAACCATGAATCACCTCTGATTCCTCCCAAGCTGAAGATCCTGCCAAGGGTCAACTATCCTCAATTGATCGGTGGAGTGGGGATTTAATACCCTCTTTCATAATTTAGTTACCATTAGTGGCATCTCGCTTTTATGGATTTTTCCATTTGCCTGGGTATTTTTTGGAAAAGATCATATTTATCTCACATGAGGCTTTTCCTCATAAAACCATTTCTTCATTTCCTGCAAATATTTTATGTCTAATGGATCTTTATCTCCCATGTTTCTGAGAGTTTTGGAATCCATCTAAGCTTATCTAGAATCACATCTAGAATCTTTATCGTGAAGGCTTCATCTCTATCCCATTCATCATTGGATTTGGCAAGCATATCCTCTCTTAGTGCTCAACCCTCCGAGTCATTTATTTTAGTGCTCAACCCACAAAGGAGGGTATCACACCTATCTTTGACTCATCTTAGGTTTACAAACATTTAACACACAAGGGAGGATATCGCACATAGATTTAACTTAGCTTAATTTTACAAATGTTTAGTACACAAGGGATGGGTGTTACATACTTCTCCCCTTAAATTTTACATCATTGTAGATGTATCACTACATCATGTCCTCATTCATATGTAGCTATTTTCTGAATCAACACCTCCCATGGCTCTACAACCTTCTGCAATTTTTCCGATGTACATGAGTCACACAGAGTGTTCCCACAACCTCTCCTTCCATAGCTATATATGTCTTAAGGAGTGCTCTCCTTCCGTAGTTGCCTGTAACATTCTTTCAAACCACTTGTGAGTATTTATAGATGCAAAAGTTTAACTATCATAAATATCATGATCTTTTACATAATATTTTTAAAGCTATTTCTTATCATTTATTTTATGTGAAGAACGCATGTTCTCTACTTGCATTCTTTCCAGCAGTCTGTCTACATACAATACATCAGTTAGTATATTTTACACGTTAATATGCCTCCAAGGTCATAACATATTAGTTCAAATAACAATATATATTCATCGTAATTGTACGTATGCCAAATTGTGATTAACCATTGTTACTTATACCAAATTATTTTCCTTCTTGTAGGTAACATCAAGGTTTTTTTACCTAGCCAAACATTTGTCTACTGACTCTATGAATACCTACACACAAGGTATGTTCTACACACTAATACACATTTCATTTTTCAACATTGTAGCGTATGTAGTCATATGGTCACATATGTGATGTTGTACATAGTCCATCTATGGTACAACCTATAAGACCATCTTCACATAAAATTTATCCACATATTTTTCCACCATGTTAGTATCATACCAACATTCCTCTATCTTTAACTATGTTTAGTTTTCAAGGAATTTTTATGATCATGGTTCCTCTATGTAATTAAGAAAGTTTTATGTCAAGTGTAAATCAATTCTAGACTTCATGTGCTTACAATATGAGTCACATAGTATTGTATTCATTCATATTTTCATCTTAATCATATCTTGTGTTTAATGTTCTAAAGAAAACTATTAACTCATAGTTTTTGAAGTTTAATTATTCATTAGATCATTAATTTATGTCGTATGTTTTATTATTACCCCTTTTATGCATCAACAACCTATTGGCCATGCATAATTCAATGTAGTTATACATGAAAGTTTTCACTACTTTCAATCTTACACTCCTTTTAGTTGTAAGTGTTTATAATCTCTGGGTATTTACATGTTACCTCACCCTTAACATTAGATCACCCTTTCCCAGAATATTAGTTATCTATTTTACAACGTCTTGTTTGAATTATGCAACATTTCCTTATGTTGTCGAGACACCTTATCAATGCAATTCCACAAGGGATCCTCTCAAAGTTTCTTGATACAATTTATGCATCTCAATTGATATGATATCAATCTATTAAGTAGATTGTTAAATACCATTTAATTGACCGAATGGTCCATATCATTTTTTCTACTCCATTAATTACTATGTTTTAAACTCAAGGATAGTTATAGGTGCTATTATGCATATCCATGAAAAGATTCATATGTCTTCGAAATATGTTTAAGTTAAATTTCCCTTTAACCATACTTTCTTCCAACCAAAGAACAAATCACATTGTATCTAGATGCATTAATCAAAAGGTTAATTTGAATGACAAATTATGTAGGTTATATAGCCTTATAATATAACATGTCATCACCATCTGTTAATTCGGTATACTATTTTCATAGCAATTATACCATTTATAATTTTCTCTTATAGCATGATTACCATAGTTTAATCTCTCACTAGAATCATAGTCTACTTTTGTCAGAAATGTAATTCTTGCATTCATGAAGGAAAGATATGTAAGTGTGCCACTTGAGAATTATATCTTCCTCCCATATGCATTACTTGTTATTAACCTTAAACAAAATCTAACGCCATTACTTTTAAGGCATTTTCTCCCTATTGCATGCTATAACAACTTTAGCTATAAAACATTTCATGTGAGTAAAAATAATAACCTACAATTTCCTGTCGATCCTCACTCTTAAAATACTCATGCATACTTTTCCTATTTAATTGGCACATAATAGCCCAAGCATGTATTCGAACAAAATATAACTTCAATATAGTTCAAACAACTCAAATCCCTTGCATGTAGGCAAAACCAAATTTCTACATGCTATGCATATTTGTAAGCATTGGTAACAACATAAAATTGATTCTAAACCCACCAATATTTTATCAACACAACTATGCCAACATCTAAGCAATGAAACATACAGTCTATCACAACACAACAACAACTCTACACTACTTTACCAATATAGTCATTACGTCAAATCACGCTATTTCCCTCTACACCATAATCACCCTTAATAGGCATTGGGGTAACCAACACCTTTATGTTTGTTGAGAAATGAGCTTTACTTTCTTTCAACATGTATGAGACTGTCAATATAAGAATTCATCATGAAGTGCTTACATGGAAGATTTATTTGACTCTTTAATATGCATGGATATTAAGCATGATCTTTTTTAAAACATGTCTATCTGAATGACCACTTAGCAAGCCTATGGTAACAAACACCATTCATGCCAATGCATGGGTATATGTATCATAACATAACAATAAAATGATCATACAATTCTGGTCTCTCTATTATACAATCCTCCTTTCAAGTATTCCATGATTTATTAAGCCATGCATTGACACAGAAATTGTAGTATTTTTCTTACTAAGAAGTATGCTCGTCATGTCTGAATTCCTTTTCCAATTTAGAATATTTCATATTGGTTAGATATTTCCCCTAGAACCTTATCTATATCAGATATATACATTAAGGCATGCTCTTTATTTGAATAATTTCATAATCTTAAGAATATACCTATAAATCTAACATGATCTAATTTCCATCAATCAAAAGCATTAGGAAATGCTTCTTATTAATTACTGTGGCTTATTTGTGGTATACACGACTACTATTATGGATATCCAATGCACAGATTATGGTATATATAATAACATGTTAAAATAGATTTCCCTCTTGCAAGTTAATTATTCAAACCTAATTTTCTCTCCTTTCTTTATATCTATAAAAATTTTTAGGATAATTCAATTTGTGACCTTCACTTATTTAAGCATATTTATACAAATCATTATAACTACATGCAAAACAATTTGGAATAGTAATTTTTTTTTAATAATATCATTTTCATAAAATCATATATCTATTTTTTTAAGCGTCTTGGACAATGGATGCCATGATTGTCATAGACTCAGCCTTAAATTTAGTATCTTAGAGATGTAATAATTTGAGAGACATCGCTCCATTTAAGATTTACGCATAAAACAATATATTACTTCGTGTCGTGTGGATCTTCGAGTGGAAATGCCAGAAAGACTCTCATGGAAATACACAAAAAATTATTTGATTGGCAAGAGGTTCTCGCTTTATGTACCTAAGAGTATACCTAAGAGTATAATTGTTCATGTAAATTTTAATAATACCGAACTATAAATGCAGAAAGTGAGAATAGACTCCAACTATATTTTAGGCAAACGTGAACATATATATTTGAAAGTAGGTTTAATAAATCTTATAAAGGAATGAATCACCACTCCACCAACACACATTATTTTCAAATCTTAATTAGTCCCATGCCTTACTGTATGATGGATAAACCATTTTAAAAAGGAATGCCAATTCAACGCTACTATTCAACCATTTCCTGTTATTGTACGTGCTACAAGTTTCAAAATATTTGCCCGTACATGTGCATGTGCTTCTATGCTTGGGTTTGAGACACCTAATAACATCTGTCAATTCCCATCTCTAAGTCGCCTCCTATGTGTAGGAAAACTTGAGAAAGGACTACGTTGGTACATGGAAGTCGGGATAACCCTTATCCCTCTGATTTGATTTTTGCAGAAAGAGTGTTCATGGGTTCTCAATGAGAGCATTTTTGTGATTTGGAAGGGAAACAATTGTTTGGAATTTTCTGATTTGCGCAAAGGAATAGCAACCACTAGTTTGCAAGGTAATGAAGGTGATACGTTTGATCAATCACTAGTTTGCAAGGTAATGAAGGTGACCTTTTAGGAGTAAACTTTTTATAGCATTTCTTTTATAGTAGCCTTTTCTTAATTAGATTATTGACATGACTTGAGAGCCTGAGGAGTTTTCCATCATGTCCTCCTCAAATCAGAATAGATGCCACTGCCCATTCACAAGTCCTATCTTATTAATCCAAATCCTTGTCCTATCCATGTCTTGCACATAGAGATAATTTACTTCTTTTACCAACATTTCAGTGAATAGCATCCCTATATCTCTAACCCAAAATGTCATATTTTTGGATCAAACCTCTCTGAATTATTGGATGACGTAGAGTTGTCACTCATGTTTCCCAAGTTGTGAATATCGTCAAAGTATCCCAAATTCATATGGATAATGAACAAGTGGCATTCTTGCCTTTCAGGGAGCTAGCCGGTGACCATTTTTAATGGAATGCAGGTGAGTGGTAAGAAAAACCATAAACTTACAGTAAGTCAGAAGCAGGGGTGGCTTACCTAAAAGGAAATAGCAATCTTAGGTGATTCTAATTTATTTTTTCTTTCTGTTTTTAATTTAACGCCATATCTATTATTGTTGATAACCACCTCCTATTGGACCATGCGTAGGTTATTGAGGTGCTTGGATTATGATGCAACTATAAAATCCATCTAATCAATGGATTAATGAAAACCACATTTGATTCTAACTATAATACCGCTGTTATCACTTCAAATTTTTATCGATCTTATTACCAAAATTATATCTCTCATGTTGAGATAGACCATGTTTTGTATTGTTTTTATGAACAGATTATATTATATACCTATATATTTAAAAAAAAAACTTTCTTCCAAGTGCTTTCATTAATTTCTAATTCTGGGTAGCCAATTTTGGTTTACAACATAAGAATTTTATGTCAAAAGTAGAACAAGTAATATTTTCGCATTAGTGACTTCAAAACTTAATTTTAAAGTGCAACAACTCCATGAATTTAACTGGGAAAAATTTGGTGGTGTTGTTTTTAGTCTTATTTATTCTATGGAGACCTTTTTTTCTACATTCCCATACTCGTCATGTATTATGCACAAATCATATTTTATTTCGAAATTTCAGTGTTATGTATGAGGCCTCTGCCATTCCTATATATATATATATATATATAGATACACCAAAAGTAACAACCTTTAAAGTAGGTGTTGATAGCTATTCGAGATCGATGGAAGTCTTTCACTAATTATTTTGACATTGAGTTAGTACAATTTTTTTGACACCATAGGGTCTCTCAAGAAATCATTCTTCCATACACAATCTAGATGGGGTAAAAGTTGACATATTCCCATAATGCATACAACTCTTCATTAAATTTAATGACTTGATCCAATTAAATTTTCATGCATATATTAATGATTCCTAAATAAACAATGTTAACATTTGGATTTAACCTTAAGGAATCCTAATTTTCTTTAATTTCAAGAAACCAATAAGGTATTAATATGTTCTAAGTTTCAAGGTATTAATATGTTCTAAGTTTCAAGATTCAGTTTCTTCTTTATGGATCTTCGTTTAATTTCCTTACAGAGGTTTTATAATTAAAACCTGTCAATGAAACTCTACTGAGGTGGATTAGTTCATAGGCCTCACTGTTTGAACCTATGCTGTCATACTATTTGTAGTGAACATCCTTAGCCTACTCAGAAATTTCCCCCTTAGGCTCCATTAAATTAAAAATTTCTTCATTTACAGTTGAGTTTTAGTGGCCATCAAAATTGTATTAAATCAATCATTACATATAGAGTAATTACAGTACTCTATAGATTAGCCCTTAGTCATTAAGAGGCAACTAGGACAAAGGGTTAATTATAGCATAGAGTTATTAAAAATATTTGAAAATCCTAATACCCCTATGCTGAATGGCACCATGAGTTTTTTATGAAGCATGCAAGAGTAGCAAGCTTCATTATGTAGGACATAGATAGTGGTGAATCACCGAAAATTCTATGGGAGACATTCATGCATAACTATTCCATATGCATGAGCCTTTGTATAATACCATAGAATACTATCCCTCCTTAACAAATGTAAATATGATCATAATAACCCTCACATGTATATCTCATCACATGTGAGTCACATGCATTATTCCATCCCTCATTTCCATAACAGAGGTAATTAAACAATCCATATAGTCTGAGTTGTATGATTTAACATCCTATCAAGTAAGGATTTAACATGTAACACATACCATGAAAGTAAAAGTCACTGGAATAGAGGAAACATCATTAACATCTAAGCACATGTAATTCATTAAAATATTCTCAAAACTAAGAAAACTCCACATAAGAAAATTATAATGGTAACAAAGAGAGAGAGTAAGAATCCACATACAATCATTCCATGCAAGTGACACCAACTAAATCTCACCTAGAGGGAGGAGCACCACCCCCCAACTATGAATCACCTTGGATTCCCCCAAGCCTATGATCTTGCAAATGATCACTGTCCTCAATTGATCATTGCAGTGGGTATTTAATACACTCTTTCATGATTTAGTTACCATTAGCGGATTTTGGCTTTTATGGATTTTTCCATTTGCTTAGGTGTTTTCTGAAAAATCTAGTATTTATCTGCCACTAGTGTTTCCCTCATAAAATCTTTCCTTCATCTCCTGCAAAGATTTTATGTGTCATGGATCTTTACCTCCCATCCATCCGATGGATTTGCAATCCATCCATTTATAGGCCAAATTAAAAGTTTGGCAAACCTTTATTAACGTGTCAAGAATGGATGGATGGAAAGTGATATGATGCATTTTTAAGACACTCCATAATGTGAAGTCAAGATATAAATTTACCTCCTATATTTAAATGATATATTAAACATTAAGCAAATATAATCTATAAAAAATAAAAAATATATATTTTAATTATTTAAAAAAAATAATAATTTAAAAAGGCTTGTAAAGCTATAAACCTATTCTCGCACATATAGGATTAAAACATTTAAAAAAAGAGTGGGAAAGTCAGCCATGAACCCTATCATTTTGGTGTATGAAATGAAATTAAGAAGTTGCGTCGTTCCAACTCCAACATTATAAATATCGTTTAGCTTCTACACTCGAAACAGAAGTCATATTTCGTAGAAGTATTCACGATTTTCAGTGAGGTATCTAGTATTTCTTATCAGTCTTCACACAATTTTCTGTGACGTATTTCGAAATCGAATCTGCTAAATATTCTTGATTGTTGTAGAGGCCAGAAAAATGTCTGAGATTCGGTATTCTGAAAAATACTATGACGATAACTATGAGTACAGGTTATAATATTTATTTCTGTTAGGGTTAGGGTTTGAAGAGAAAATTAGGGTTAGGGTTTGAAGAGAAAATTAGGTTAGAAAAGCTTTTCTGTTCAGGCTTAGGGATAACGCTTTGAGTGTGTTGTTTCATTGTTTGCTCAGGCATGTGACGCTTCCCCGTGATGTTGCGCAGCTTCTTCCGAGGGATCGCCTTCTGACTGAGGTAAGGCTTCCGTCTTGTTATCGGTGATAGCACTGTCCAAATTAATGTCATTATTTTCTATAATGCAGTATGTTCTGGGTATCATTTCTTTAAATTTCAGCGAATAAGAAAATAGATCGCATGCTGCAACTGTTGGGTACTTAAGATTCAGGTTTCAGTGTAAGGCCTAGTTTAACAGTGGAACGACAATATATGCATTTAACAGTTAGTGGGGGCTTTTCTTAAGTGAGACGGCTCTTATTTCCACACATAGTATTTATCTTCTCAGTTTATTTCCACACATAGTATCTTCTCAGTTTATTTCCACACAGTAATTTTCTGAAATGAGTGGGAGAGCGCTTTGCTTACTCTTCTATTTTGTAGCACCGAGTTGGATGTTGTTTATAGTTTGTGTTTTAATGTTGTAGTTAAATTGTTATTTATGCAGAATGAATGGCGAAAATTTGGGATTCAGCAGTCTATTGGCTGGGTGCACTATGCTATTCACGGACCTGAACGGCACATTCTTTTATTCAGAAAACCTCTGAATTTCCAACAAAACCAGCCACAGCATGCACAACAAAGTTGATGGCCGGCGCTCTGCACATTGTTAAAGAAAATACAGTAGGATGTTTCAGAATAGTTATAAAATTAGGCTTAATCTTTTACATAGTCTTCAAAGGTCAAAATTAAATATAATCTGAACATACCAACGAATGATCATGGTTGGTCCACTGAGTATAAAGTTTTATATTCCTGGTGAATTATAAAAATTAATTAGGAAAACAGAAGTCTATCACTTTATGCTTGTTTTTAAGGTCATTATACGTATCATTAATATAATATAAAATATATTTGTATCTCGAAATTAATTTTTATATATTAAGATTTAATTTTATTTAAGGTTATTTAGATTATTATTTTTAAGCTAATGGCCCTTTTTATCATTAATATAATATAAAATATATTTGTATCTGGAAATTAATTTTTATATTAAGATTTATTTTTATTTAAGGTTATTTAGATTATTATTTTTAGCTAATGGTTTTTTTTCCTATGATTAATATAACTTAATAAATACGTGAATGTATATAATTTTAATATAAAGGGAGTTGTCTATTATATACAATAAACACTATAAAAATAAATTAATTTATTGAAATCATAAAGAAAATAGTGTTATTAAATTTTATGAATTTGTTTATAAAAAATTTTAGTGGGTTTTTCTAGAATTTTCACTTTTTATCATAGCATAGATGAGTTAATGTTTTTTTTTATTACACCTTATGAAGTCTATACTTTGAACCTAGGTCATGATTGTTTAGATGTCAGCATTTAGTATTTGGTTCTATATGTGGATATCAAATATTGTATAATTTGTGATACTTCTTTTAAATAGATTCATTGGGTTTTAATCATTTTTTACATAATCATATCCCCTATGCCTTAAAAGCAGGCACATGCCAATATTTTAGTTTGAAAATTATTATGAATATGAATACCAAATTATTTTTCATTATTGTTGTTTTTTTTATTAACTGAAAAAATAGCTCCTCTAACTTAAGTGAGACTCCAAAATGTACACTTATAACTTTCCAATATATACACTTATACCTTTCTTATCCATTTAATATATTTTAAAACATTATAAATAACTAGTAAAGTTAGAATATTAAATATTAGCTGTGCCAATTAAATTAAATTTTTAAATCTAACCCAGAAAATTGTATACTTATTTACAAAGTTGTAAATTGATTAATTTATTTGAAGATAAATTTAAGCATTAATCCTGAAATTAGATTTTAAATTATATTATAATTTTCATTATGATTTAATTATATTATAATTTCATATTAAATTTTTTGGGAAATTTGATGTAAAAACCTTTTTTACATATATATTTTTAGTGCCTTTAAATTACATAGTGATCTATTGTTTAGGAATTAAAATTGTAGTACAAAACAACACATGAAGTAATTACACATGTTTCACCTTGTTGGAATCATTTTTGGCACTCTTTCAAGTAGTACCACATGAAATAATCTTTATAGAATTTCATTTCCACTTACTTTTTGGTATATTCTAGCTCGCTGAATTATTTAACTATCTTTTGTTTTTGAACTTCATGTTTTACTAACACAAATCTCACTAGAATATATAATTGATTCAACCATTTCTACTTTAAAACAAAAACACAAAAATCCATGGAACAATAATAGAAGATAAATGTTGGTTAATATGTTTTTCATCTTTTGTACATGAATGAGAATAAATACATTATGCCCAAACATACTCAAAGCATGTTTCCAAGGCCTAAATGCTACTAGGAATATATAATTAATTCAATCATTTTTTCCCCAAAACAAAAATACAATATCAAAAAGAGATATAGATTTTTTTTAGTGAACCTTAAAATCTCTACACATGTAATGATAAATATAGATGCAATATAAAAAAACCTGTAAAAATATAAAGAAACAAAATGACATTATTGAAGGAAATGGACTAAACTACAATAAAAGACTGATAAAACTCAAAATATTAACTATTTAAATTTGATTGTAATCTAATTATAAAGAGTAGAGAACCACAAGCTTTAAAGCCATAAATTCTTTAAGACTAAGAATCTTTATTTTGTAGAAAAAATATTTGGCACCAAATGTATAATCATGGGAAAGAAAATCATACATCAAATATATAAACAGTGTAGTTATTCAATGCACATTCTAGAAATTTTGTTGGGTTTTTTTACAATGGAAAAAGTCATAGATTGGATAAATCTTGTTTTCTTAAAAAATGGTTAGATTTTGGGCCCTTCTTTTGCTACATGAATACAAGTAATTTTCTTTTTACCTATTAATTTGGTTGTCCAAAGCCTCAACCTTAGCTTTCATAGATTCCTTCTGGATTTCGTTTTTGTTTCATAGTACCTTAATCTCCTAAAGTGCACTTACTAGTTCTCCTACAAGGTCAACTACTCCATCATAAAAAATAACCTCTAATTATAGTATCTTTATTGAAGTAAAAATGAATTCCTTAAAGCTATTATCATCCTTGTCCTCATATGAGGATTGATTGGTATCACTTTCAAAGATCTCTATTTTTGAACATAGAACTAATCCTTCTTAGCCTTATTTCTATCATTTTACACATATTTTTTTGAATCATAATCCTTCCTCTTTTGGGGAAATTTTAATGCATAATAAAGAACTTTACAATAGTTAAAACATTTAAAGAGGAATTTACCTTTATCTTTTCCTCATAGTTGCTTAAAATTCCTCAAAAGGTTAGCTTCTTTTTTATCTGACATCATGAGTCATCAGGCTCATCTTTGCAATCATTCATTACTTTTAAGGTTGATTCTTTAAGTGCAGAATTTCCTTTAGAACTCCTCATCTCAATGGTAGTGATTATTCCAAGGAGTTGATCTAGAGTACCAGTGCTAATATTTTACATTTCTTCCATGGATGACACCTTGCGATTGAACCTCTTAGGAAGAGATCTCGTAACTTTTTGAAGAGATCTCATTCTGTCTTTGCTTCTATCTCATATTTTGTTAGATATTGAGTTTAGTTCTTAATGATGTGGGTTCACAAATAACTTAGTTTTTATTTATTCAAAATGAGTGGATAGCATTTGGGATTCAACAATAGCATTTGGGTGGCTTACTATGCTATTCACCACCATAAGCGGTGCATTATGTTGTTCAATTATGAAATTACCCCATTAGATGTTAGATGTTGGTAATTACGCTTAGTGATTCAGAAATGTTTTTTATATTATCATAAATAACTACTACCATCTCTTTTCTAGTTTTAGATGGTTTCGTGACTGACAACCAGAATGCTTACAAAAGCATAGCATTGCTTCCATTTGAACTTACTGTAAGCATGGCATTTATAAAATCAAGATTTATTTAAAACCTTGTATTTCTTGTCTTATCTTAAAAGCCTTTTTCTTTATTAACTCTCTAGTTTTTGAAAGCATACAAATTAATACTATAAAAAAAATTTGAGAAATGATAAGTGTGCTTCCGAAAGAATTATGTAGAGTTTTGAACTAGGGAGAACTCTCAAGTGTTAAAATGAAACTCCGTGACTCTATTAATAACCATACAACTTAAGATTGGTCTCCTTATAGGGTTACAACTTAATTTTATTTTTCCTATGTTGGTCTTCCGGAAAGATATAGAATGCCAATAGCTATTCATACAACTACTATTGTGTCTCCTGGTTCATTCTCTCCATTCAGCATCTAGGAAATAAGGAGTGCGTGTGGTTGTCCATGTAGGTGTAGCTATGAAGGGTCTTTAAGGAGATGTTGAAATCATAGAAAAATTAAAAGACATTGTTAACGTAAATAAACCACATTATTAGAAAAAACATCAACAAAAAGAAACCCCATTATTAGAAAACCATTCTCAAAGAAAAAGAAAAATGACCAACCAAGCCATACAATAACAACATTGTATATGTGTATTACATATTAAAATATTTCCCTATTAGATGTAGAAAACTTTCTTATTAATTACATAAATTTTTAAATCTATAGAGCTGGAAGTGTTTAATGGAGATGAAACTCTATTGAGAGTGTTAGCAATGTTAAGGGAAAAGTTCAATTCCCTTGGTTGTTGAAGGTATATATTTGTTTCTTTGGTTTGCTTTAAATTGCTTCAAGCTTAACAAAATAGACATATAAATTAGAAATAAATGGAAACTAAAACAACCTTTCCCATTGTGCAAATATATTTATATTTTCAATGATGTAAAATTCAAATGCTTTTGAAGATCATCTATTGAATAGAAAAAACATATGTTTACCTTTTTTAATAGAATTTGAGAAAAATGTTTGACTATTGACCAAGTTCTATTGAGATTCTATAGTGTTTTGTAACCACATTTTAAATTTTAAAGATTTAGGACACCATTTAATTTTGGCATTTTTTTTATAAAAGGTTTATTTAATATACACTTGTTAATAGAAGTACAATTTTCTTTTTTAATATTTTCATCTTTGAAAAGTTAGATAAATATATGCCTTTCCAAATAAAATTAAAACCAACCCTTCAAATTTGATCACCCACTTATATTATATTATATTATATTATAGTATAAATATAAATATTATTATATTACAGTATAATATAATATAAGTGGGTAATGTTTTTCATATTGGTTGATTGCAATTTTTGGATATGGTTCATGGAAAATATAGTTTGTGATTAATTTTCAAACTATTTAGAATTAGCTTGAAAATAATTATGATAATTTTTTATAACAAAGTGAAATTAGAATTTTAGATAATTATAAATTATGATGTATATCTCATTGAGCTATACCTTAGTGTAGTTTACCTCATTTTAAGAGCTCTTTTTGGCTTAGCAAACATGCACTTTTTTTGGAATTATGTGTTTGAATGTCTTAGCATGTCAAAATGTAGTAAGGGAACCATAAATGAGAGAAGTACACATGGTTTCATGTCATTGAAAGCCCTACTATTTTATTAGATAATATCTACATGCATACTTTCACTTCCACATGTATTTTCATATATAGGAAGTTACGTAGGTGTACTTGGAGCTAGTTGTAGATAATTTATTAGACTATATTACTACTCTAATACACCAATAAATACACTTGGTCAACTTAGTCTCTAGTGCTCAGGTAGTTGGATGTAATGGCTAAGGGTATAGTTGGGTCTCCTTAGTTAGTGCCCTAATATATTCTATTGAAACATGGTTTTATGGAAACTTTTTCCCTTTGCTCCAAAGAAAGAGCAAGTTATTTTACATTGTTTTCATTACAGAAGGAGGATTCTCCTTCAAAGTGGATCTTAATTATAGATTCCTTATCCTATACAAGGAACATGGTTCATAACATTTGTCCTCAACAGTGATTTTAGAGTTTTGGTGTTGTAGATGAGTCATCTTGAAATTTTCACCATACTTTTTTCAGCCATTAGATTTTGAACTTTTGAGTCTTAATTGTTACATGGTTTCTTAACTAATGAGATAAGTGGATTTAGCTAGCTTAAATGCAGCATTAAATATGTACAATTATATCTTTAATGTTTTTTTAGTGGATTTCTTAACATTGTCAATATAAAGTAACTTTAGAAATGTTAAATTTTAGAAAATGAAATTATGGAGATTGAAGATAGATATTATAATAAAAGACTCTAAAATTTTATTCTTCATTTCAATTTTAAGTTTATAGCCTATGGTTAATATAGGTTTCGTGTAATTGTAACTAACCTTGTGATTCTATTCACAAAAGTAGCCCCTAAGCTCTGCAAATTTAAAATTTCTTTTGTTTACATTTAAGGTTCCATATTCGATACTCCTAATCTTACTACGAAATCACATCGAGTAAGCAGCCATAAACCATAGGCACAACCATTAACCACATAGTTAAAGAAGAAGGAATCATAACATACAATCATAAAAGCTCTTATGACATGCATGGTATAGATATCCTAGCCCATAGGATATATAGTTATAGGCATTATTCCATAACTATTTCACATGCACCTATATCACATATCATTGTCTCAACCTATAATATATATGGCTTCATAGAAGTATTAATCAAACACTAACATCTCATCAATCGAATATGCTCACATATATGGAAGATACTCACATATATATTTGTACAGGTAGACCACGGTAGATTTCATTCTATAATACAAATGAATAACATATATAATTGTCACATGTCAGTATCAAGTGGTAGAACCGAATTATATATCTCATGCATCATATTAACTTGGACTACATTAATAAGCCATAATTTCCACATGTATCAATAAATTTATCTAGTAAAAGTCATTAACACTAGTAATCTATAGCAGAGCACCACCACCCAACCTATTATTCACCATGTTGATGAGACTTTCCTAAGACTTTTTATGAGATTTTCCTAAGACTTTTTAGGAAAATGTCACCTTTATCTCGAGCTAGGCTTTTCTGATAAAATCTTTCCTTTACCATGGTGTAATACTTAGTGTGGAACCCACTTATTTAACCCCAATTCATTAATGGGTTATATAATTTCCCTCTGGATTTTTACTCATGAAAGAGTTAGCTTACTAAGGTTTATCATTTCCTTCTTTATATAATCATGCTTTCAAGTATTAGGTGGGATTTTTATTTAGCCATGTCCTTTCATTGAAATTATACCATTCATAATTTGTCTTATAACATGACCATAGTTTAAACTTTGACCATAATCAATTAGCACATATTCTCTAATATACAGGGTAAATTTCCTTTCTGATTTTATCATAGTCTAGTTTTATGAGAATTGTGATTAGATCTTTCATAGATTTTATGGATTTTCCTTTTTTAATAAATGAGTGCTTTCTCTCATTTTACTTATATAAGCCATTATGAGTTATAGTTGAGCATATATTACACCAAGCTCATATGAATATGTACTTGCATTGTATAACTTAGTGTTTATTAGGTAACAACCCCACATTTATACGAGTAATAGTTGATATTTGAGATAAATGCTAACTTTAAGAAATTGCCTTGAAACGCTTAGAATACAACCTAAGGTTAATATCTATAGCAAATAGCATTTCACAGTTTTACATATGATAATTATAAACATCTTTAAGTAAATCCCCGAATTTGATATGCAATGAAACCCCTCGTTGTGATATTCTGATCAGAAAGCCTTATCCTTTAACGATTTGCCAAATGTGAAATTTATCAACCCGAGAAGAGGTAATGATGTTTCAAGAATATCTTATCAAAAATATTCACACTATTCAAAGTCATTTGAGAGAGCTTTCAACCTTAATTTCCCTATATCATCTGCGCTCATATATCTCTTCCATTTCAGAAAGCTTCAAAAGACATTTCATTGTGAAAGTGATGCAAAAGTAGAAAAATAAGAGCATTACAGAGTGTGAACTATGAGAAATGTCAGCTATATTCTCTTATCAGTTTCCAGTGCTGATGGGGGAGCGACAACATGGGAAGTCATATACAACACGCTTGAAGATGAGCATCCCAAGAACACATCGACTTTATAGTTTAAAATAGAATTTATTGGACATTGTGGTGCTGCAAGCATCAATTATATCACTAACTCGCGATGTCATTCGAAACCATTCCATCCCTTCATGGGTGAAGGATTGTATGGAGGTGCTTCCCCTCGACCTTCATATTGCGAAACACCAACAAACCAATGTGAGCACAACTCAGTTGTTGAACAGAAAAGTCTACATCGACATCATTAATTCAATTACATGAATAGTACGGAACTCGTTGGAATCTATATATATATATATAGTCATGCTGCTTCTGCAATTTGTAAGAGTTTTTGTGCTTCTACCCTTGGGTTTGAGACACCTAATATCATTTATCAATTCCCATCTCTCAGTCACCTCCTATATGTAGGAAACTTTGAGAAAGGATTACATTGGTACATGGACATGGAGATAACCCTTATCCATCTGATTTGCTTTTCGTAGAAGTAGGGTTCGTGGGTTCTCAATGAGCACATTTTAGTGATGTGGAAGGGAATCAATAGTGTTCCATTTTCTGATTTGCACAAAGGAATAGCACCCCACCTCTTTTAGGAGAGAAATTTTTATAGGGCTACTTTTACAATAGCATTTTCTTAATTAGATTACTAGCATGACTCGAAAGCCTGCAAATTTTTCCTCCACATCCTCTTAACATCAGAATCGATGCCATCCGCTCCATGTTGGCAGGGTTTATCTCATTAATCTAAATCCTTGTCATATCCATATCTTGCACAGAGAAATAGTTTGATGTTTTTACCAACATGTTACTCAATAGCGTCCTTATATCCGTAACCGAGAAAGTAAGATTTTGGGAACGAACTTCTCGGGATCATTGCATGTGGTCGAGCTCTCAAGGATGTTTCGCAACATGCATATATTTGGTAATGAACATGTGGCGTTTACTCCTTTTAGGGAACTAGCAAGTGACTATGATCAATGGAATGCAGGTGATAAGAACAAACATCAACTGACAGTACGACAGACAGAGAGGTGCCATACTCAAAAGTAAATAGAAATCTTAGTGTGATTCAAGATTTTTTTTTTGGGTTTTAAATTTAATGGCATGTCTATGGTTGTCCATAACCTCATGCTATTGGACCATGCGTAGGTTAGTGAGGTGCTTGGATTATGATGCAACTATGGAATCCATCTGATCAATGCGTTAATGAAAACCACATTTAATTCTAACTCTAATACTGTAGTTATCACTTCTAGTTTTTATTGATCTAAAGATCAAATTGCCCAAATTACATCTCTCACGTTGACATAGGCCATGTTTTGTGTTGTTTTTATGAACTGATTATATTCATACTTCCGAGCGCTTCCATTCATTTCTAATTCTCGACAGCCATTCCACATTCAATTTACAACATAAGCATTTTATGTCAAAAGTCGAACATGTAATATTTCACATTAGTGAATTCAAACCTTAATTTCAACGTGCAAAGTCTCAATGATTTTAAAGGGGGAAAACATGATGGCCAGGTTTTCGGTGTCATTTACTCTATGGAAATATTTTTTATACATCCCTATGCTTAGCATACATTATGCACAAATTGGATTTTATCTTCGCATTTCGATATTATGGATGAGGCCTCTTATGCCATGCCAACATATATATACACACACCAAAAGTATCAACCTTAAAAGTAGCCGTTGGTAGTAGTTCAAGATTGATGGATGTTTTTCACGGCTTCTTTTCACATTGACTTAATACAAAAATTTTGACACCATATGGTCTATGAGAAATCATGCTTCCATACGCGATATAGATGGGGTAAAAGTAAACATCTTCCCATAATGTATAGAACTTTTCATTAAATTTAATTGCTTGATGCAATTAAATTATCATGCATATGTTAATGATTCCTCAATAAACCATTTTAACATTTCAATTTAACCTTAAGGAATCCTAATCATGATTTCTCCGTAAACCATGTTAACATTTGGATTTAATCTTAATGAATCTTAATTTTCTTTAATGACAACAAATCAATATGGTATTAACATGTTCTAGGTTTCAAGATTCAATTTCATCATTATGGATCATCGGTTAATTTCTCTTTTTGCTGAAGGAAGAGGCGAATCTTCTATTTGATTAATTCAAAAGATAAGTTACAAAGTGTACATAAACCTGTCACTTTAGATCACACGAGAACAAGTAATCGTAGCAAGTACAAGGACCATCCCACTAACACTAGATAGCCAAAAACTCATGGAAATACCTAGAAGGACAACAAAAAGCCACTCAAAGCACCCCCTTGGAGCAATGTGAGCAATCATACCCAACCTCCCAATAAACACAGAGGAAGGAAAGGACAAGACACGCCATCGGTAAATGGAGAGATGGCCCAACGGGCCTCATTAAACACTGTGGACCATCTAACATGCCCCACTAAACAGCATGGACCATCCCAACCATCCAACCAAGCTGCCATAAACTACAGCCAAGAAAAATATCCCTACGTCGAACCCAACCAAACTTTAACGAGTGATGAAAGGGTGGTTTCCGTAATTGCCACCTTGCCACATGTCGTGCACCATATGGGATCACGCTTGTTACACATTAATTTGTCACCATTGGTCACCGTCCTTGTTACCCCCGCTGTCACACACTGGAGGACACATTTACGGACCTGTGACCAGTGACACAACTTGAAAACACTTGCATTGGAGTCTCCTAAGTATGAACTTCAATATCCCTGAAGACAACTTTTGAAGATTAACCCTAAAAAATGCCCCTTTTTCATTAGCGCGGGTCCACAGTGTCTAACCCATGCCATTGGCTCACTTCCTCCAAATAGGGTGCGCCCATGGACGCGCTGTCACAGAACAAAGCCCGCGCCACCAAAAATTGGTCATGATTTTTGGCCAACACACACTGAAGTGTTTTTTCCTCCATTACTCATGAAGTTCTCTAGGGAAAAATCCCATGGAAGTGATCGAGTGTTGTCTTTTTCATCCATGACAACTCAGTCCAAAGGCTATTCTGGGACAATGCCAAATCTTCAGTAAGTGTCTCGATACAATGAATACTTCCTCCTCTTCCATCTATAAATAACTGTCATCCTGCTTTGAACCAGCTAGTGTTGAAGTTTTGAGTTTTGTACAAGAGCTAAGGTGAGCTAAGATTATGCTAGATTGATAGTAAGAGCTGAGAGAGAAGTTATGCTGCTGGAATGTTGAGAGAGGAAGTGACTTTGCAAGGCATGTTTAACTGCTGACCCAGTTGGAGGAGATTTGCAGCTTCAAGCCTTTATTGGTTGTAGTTCTTCTCTTCTTTTATTGAATAATGAACGACTGTTATTATGGTTCCACTCACGTATTCTTCTGATGATATTTGAGTTATATCCTGCTTGAATGATATATAATTGTATGATATTGGATTTTACGCTTGTTTTGGATTGTTCTTTGTTTGTGCAGGTGTCCATACGTGGAACGTAAGGATAGTGACCGGCCAAAGCTAAAGGACAGGAGCGACGTTTCTTCCACAACGAATAGCGTTGGATTCCAGGTAGGTCTTTCTGATCAACCTTTAAATTATGCAATTAGGAACTTGCATGCAGCGTGTATGATTGTTGCTAGACCCCTGTCGGGCTAGTGGGATCGCC
>APFE030901271.1:0-27056 GCA_000404065.3 Pinus taeda | reverse complement strand
CCATGCCAGATCAAGAGTTCAAGGTGAGGACCACCCTTAACGCAATCTTTGAGGAGTGGGAGACATTTGTCCAAAGAATTTTGGGCAGAGCGACTCTTCCAGGATGGGAATAAATTTGGGAATCTCTTCACCAAGAAGAGATCAGACGGCTGACCAAGGTGGGAAATTGTTGCAAAGGAGGTCGAATCAAGAAAGAGGAGGAAGAGGATGCGGATCTTTCATCTGTAGGACAGAAAGGGAAGAGGAATAAGAAGGACATATCTAAGATAAAGTGCTTCCATTATGGGAGTTGGGTCATTATGCAACCCAGTGTCCCAAGAAGAAGAATAAGGGAGAGGCTTCTGACTCCAAGGCAGAGCCGATTAAGGTGAAGAAGTAAGTAGAAACTGATGACGATTTTGCCATGAGTTCTCATGCACCTGTAGAGAATAGATGGGGAGACATTGAGATATAGTTAGGAGGACTACAGAAGATGGAAGGGTAGGATCCTTGAGGTACCCAAGTTGTTGGATCATATCGGGCTACGAGAGCCACGAGAGACAATAGTAGGATCACGAATGTCAGTAGAAGCAAGATGCTATGGAGTGATAGAAAAATGCTAGAGTGAAGGGATCTATAGCAGTGCAGTGAGGGTTGCATCATTGTGAGAGGCACTGAGTTGGTTGGAGCAATGCAAAAATGCACAAAGGTGTTTTGGAGGCACAAGGTTGTCGCAGCAGTGCAGAAGCAACACAAGGAGCACAAGATAACAACAAAGGGAACTTTAGCATTAGGATGGATTCTATCCTGACAAGGATGTTAGTAGTTGGGTAGATCAGTTACTTACTTATCAGTAACTTAGTTTCATTGCAACAGTAGCAGTGGTATTGTTATGGGGCATCACGATGCAGCATGAGGAGAGAGAATTACAGTGAAAATGCAGTGTTGGGAGGAAGGACCAGTAGCAGCACGGATGCAGAGAGAGCTGCAGTACATATGTAGTAGTGGCAGTGGCAGAGCCACAGGAAACAGTACAGTAGGCAACAGTGCAGAGGATGTTGGGTAGCATGCGGAGCATCAACACAGGTACCGATGTCATATGATCAGGGTAATGTTCGGTGGTGGAGAAATACTAGAGCACATTCCTTGCTAAGAGGGAGTGTTAATTTGGGGTAGCATCAGATGTTCTCTAGCCATGAAAATTGGTGGAGAGGCTAAAGCGTATGAGATCTCCAAGACCCAGAAATGGTTTAGTGAAATTCCACCTAGTTAGAGAGATATTAAAATAATTAATATTTAATGGGTTCCTAAGTCTAAACTTAGGAAAATAAAAATATTAATGGCTATTAATATAAAACTGGGTGAGAAGGCTCTAAATGACATGGATCAAGCCAAATCTAATCTTAACCATTGATTAGAGATTTAATCTCGGCCATTAAAGACTCAACATAAAAAGTATAAGAGGAGGCTTGAGGGTCAGCTGGAGACATACCAAGATTGATTAGTCAACTCGATTTTCTCGAGCAGGGCTTGCTGAAAAAAATTGAACAACTGATATGTTGCAATGAGGGGCAATGAGTGCACAACAGAGAGGCAAGGATAGTTCCAAAGGGTCAATGCAATCACTAAAGAGACTAAAACAGAGGTAGATAGAGCTACGCAGAGGTAGCAGAGGCTACGCAGAGGTAGTTGGGGGCTGCACAGAGGCTAAGGGGCCTGCGTGGGTGACACAGAGGGCTAGAGAGATAACACAAAGGGTCTGAAGGCTAATGCAGAGGCTTCAGGAGCTGAGCTGAAGCTAGCAGGGCTGATGCAGAGCCAAGAGGAAGTGATGGAAGGATTTTCGTGGGGTAGACTAGAGCTGAGAGACTGAATATCTGTCTCTGAGAAGAGGTATTACTGTCATGTAACAATCTATGTTGGGTGAGCCATTTCTGGCACCCTAGTTGTACTCAAGAATCTACATAATAATAAAACCCTCAAAACTATTGCACTAGTTTTCCTACATTGGGTTTTTCTGGGGACAATTGTCCAAAAATAATAGTGTCCCTTGTGTGTTTGTTTTAGTATTTCAATGGATGATCTATATATGAGTTAAGGCTGCATTTGTGTTTAATTCAGTATCTATATTTATAAATAACTTGTTAATGGAATGGACAAGTAGGAGAAATTAAACCAGACAATGCAGTAGGGATTTCTAATGTGTCAGACTTTTAAATTTCAACATATGGGAATACCACTCCTCGTTTTGGCTAATGAGTTGAGTGTGTACTTAGGGAGTAAAACCCAAGTCGATTATGATGTAGGTGTTCTACCACATGACTATTGAGTTTCATTTTTGGGAAGATTGGTAGGCAATAGGATTGGGTTGAGGATAAGATCCCTTGATGAGATTCCAGGGTTGAAGATGTGCTCCCCTATATGATATATAATCATATTTCTCAGTATCGGTGGAAGCTATTTCTCCCTAATTATTATTATTCTAGATCTAAGAAATTTCTAGTAGATAGAGTTGAACAGAGACAGTCAAATCATTACAAGATGATGCAAAGATCAACTGACAGATATTGGCAGGTGAAATTCTTCCTAGTTGAAAGGGAGTGTGAATTTTTACAACTAGGGTCAAGTTCCACATTGGACAACTCAGATGACCAAGATGATGCTTTATCACCTAATTTGATTAAGCACAAGTTAAGTTTTGAATTATTTTATTCATGCATTCATTATGGAATGGGTCGACCCTAACCACTTGGGTAACTGCTTGGGTCAATCTCAACCCCAAGTAAACCCTCAAGAAAGCGTATAAAAGGAAGTGATCTCAAGTTCATTTCAACACACTTGATCAAGACATTTTCTACTCTTCTACTTTGTTTTGGCTCGTAAAGGTTCGGCAAAAGGAGTTCACACAGGGTTCAAAATCATAGGTGGAAGGTTTGCTTTGGGTTAGGTTTTTCCATATCTCAATCGCTGGCACAGAAAAATACATTTTTGTCCCTGTTCGTAGGCATGGAGTAGGCAAGGGAGTGACTCTAGGTTCAGAGGCTATCAAAAGGTTCAAGGGAGCGACTCTAGGTTCAGAGGTAGATCAGAAGGTTCAGGTGCCCAATCACTTGTACAGAGTAGTCCTGTGAGTGACCAGGACATCTCGGTCACTCACACAACAACAATAAGGGAGAGACTCTACATTTTAGTTGTATTGTGCCATGGTCGCAAACATAAATACTTCCTAAGAGAAACCCTACAGTCACAGTTGCCCGCATACAGTTACTGAGAGAGTGACCTAGGAGTTTCAGTCGAACACTGACAATCGTGATGAGGGCAACCAAATTTCAGATCTAAGATTTGACATCTTGGATTTAGTTGACTTTAGTGATCTGGTAGATATGGGCTTCTCTCTGCTATTATATAGATCTATAGATTTTATTTATTATTATCCACAGCAAATCATATGTATTGGGCTCATTGTACTCGTCGTTGAAATCTTTTTATGACGATCTACTAAAGAAGAATATTTGAAAGGGTTTCCCCTTATGCGGTTTTTCTTTGTTTTTCGACCAATCTGCTGTCTCTTATGGTTTTATTGTTGTCTTCTTTATCATTACAATTATTCAAGGAAAACCACCCCACTTGGAATTACCTGCTAATGTCCATAGGGGGACAAACTTTCACTAAATGCCTCATGATCTTGGGGTGTTAACCTATTTCCTTATATCTAAAGAAATGATTACAATTATATTCTTAATATTTTATTGTTGTATTTAATATGGTAGATTTGAGAGATATTCTAGATTTGAATTGTAAATTTAACAGTCTTTTGTAATAAATCTGCAAGTAATAAATCTGCAAATAACAAATCCACAATTCACTATCTATTCAACTTGGCCAAAATTAAGATATAAGATATGTTACTCACAACTCTATATATGAATATCTAACTTGTTAATTGCTTTTAAAAAATTATATTTTTCTCTAATGACAAAAGTTTGGTAATAATAATTTTATTTTTATATAATACTATGTGATTTAGCAAAATATACATAATATATATTCCAATATTTTAAATCAAATTGGAAAATTTCGAAATATGAGAGTTGATCTTTACATAGTGTCCTCCTATTAAATTAACACTTTATGGAGGTGTGTCATAATCCAAGGCTTGTTTTGGCTTGTATATGTGAGAATATATTTCATCTTTTCTTTTTATTCTTCTAACATGCCTTCCCCATTTTAATATTAAAGAATTAAGTTTCGGCATCAAAGAATTTTAAAGGCGCTTCAACAAAATTTGGGATTCCTATTGGCCTCGTAGATGTTAATAATTGAATGTGTTTTGTTTGGTTGTTTTAATGTTTCATGTGTGATAATTTATTTTATTTTTATTAGAATTTATTTTTTTTTTTAGAATGTTGTTTATTTATATATTTAATATTATTATTATTTATTTATTTATTGGTTTATTATTATTATTTATAATTGTTATTATTATTATTATTTATTAATTACATTATAAGTGAAATAAGAAAATTAGATAGCAAAATTATTAACGTATAAGAATTTTATTGTTTGATTTTATATTAGTAGAATGTTTTGTATGATGAAATTTAAGATTATCTATTAATAAATGATAATTTTAGCTTTAAAACCAATCCAAAATTGGTAGTATAATAGTATAATTTTAATAGAATAATAAAATCTAGAGATGGATTGTAATACTTTATAGCTAACATAAAACGCACTATGATGGTCCCATGAAACATAAACAAAAATTTATAATCTAAACATTTGGCTAGAAGGAGAATCTACCTATATAGTTTTAAGGGTCTTTGTGTTCTCCTCATAACTAGAGAGATTTAAGTTAGCTAGTTTCTTTGCCATTAGAGAGACCTTGGAGTTCAAGTTCTTGATTTGGAGTTACACCTCTTCAATGATGAGAAGGACTTCTTGTTGTGTTTCTAACCACTTTACTAAGACTTTCATATAATTGTTTTGATTTGCTAATACAAATCAATAGTTTGATGGTATTTGGTTTGCCTAGTGTGGTTGTTGCCTATATTAGGTATTCAACAACACACACTCTCCTCTACTTCTACACTAGACAAGAAGTGACTTTCCACTTGAGCTTCATGCTTGGTATTGTGGATTTCTTTGTGAATTGAGGAGGCAATGTTCTCCTAAAACATTGAAATAAATCTTTCAGAACTCCCTTAAGTTCTAGTCCTAGGTGGTCGTGTAGAACTTTGATGCCCCCTACAACTAGAGGAAGATGAAGCTATTTTCATATTTGACATGGGTGATGAAAAACAAGAGTGAGAGAGCTTTGCGACAGGGCCAAGCTATAAAAAGGCAAGGTGGATTGCAAGGAAGCTCTCAAGTAGAGGCTACAATATGGGTGTAGGGAAATGGAGAGACAACAACCTACAAAGAGAAAGAAGCAGCCACCCCCAAAATTGACACAAAGGAAAACTAGACGGAGAGGACAAGGTTTGAGGAGGATTAGGGCAGAACCGAGGAGTTTACGAGCTAAGAAGAAAGAAGGTAGATTAGGTAAAGTGTAAGATAACATGTGACCAAAAGAGAAATGAACCACCATTCCCCAAGCATAGCAATGCTAAACCAAACATTGAGAAAAAATTGAACTGTAGAAATCCCAATACCTCACAGAGTATGAACCAAGAATATATATGAAAACAAAAACAAGGAATGGAGATGTCAAGTCGAAGAAAATCCACATACTATAGAGTAATTATGAATAAGACCATTCAACCTATTTCTTGGAGCCACCACTGTTTTTGAAGGGTCGCCTAGAACCACCAAAGTGCAATTATGCATGGATGTGGGAGGAAACAACATGATCTTTACCACAAACGAAACCAATTGCGAAGAAAACATCAATCTCTTGTGCAGGTACATGAAGGCATTTCCTATGCCAGTGTATTAAATTTGTTTGTTAATTAACAACATGCTACATTCTAGTTTGCATGCCATTTTATGAGTGTTCACCCACCAAGAGGGATCAATAATGAAATTATTGATCTTCTTGATAAAAGTAAAAAGTTGTGGATGTGATTACATTAAAATTTTGTTATTATTTTAATAATGAAATGTTTAAGAGCGGAAATGCTTAAAAATGCAAAGAAGTGAGGAGGGGCCATGCAAGTTGTCATGTCCCTAATTAATAATTTTGTTAAGAGAAATTCTCAGATTTGTAATTTTGACGAATAAAAAATATTTTGCCAAATAAACTTTGGAAAATGGGTTATGAGGGCTCAATATAATTTTTGGAGCGCAAATAAGGCCAAACTTAGAAGAAAAGAAAAATTAAAGTGAAGTTGTGGAGGTTAGTAAAATGGAAATAGAACCATGGGAAGAATCAAACCATGGTATCAAAGCATAGTGTGAGATAAATCGACCCATGGTATGAGGAAGGGAAAGAAAAACTAAAAATAATGATAAAGCCTCATTTTGATTATTCTATTTCACATTTCATTTTAGTATTGGAGAGTTTGCTTCAGCTGCTTAGCCAAGTCAATCAGTGTTGTTTGTCACAAGGAAATTCTAAGTAGAAATTCCACCCTCATTTCAGAGAACTTCGTGTCTCCCTAGTGAGGTAACTTGGGGAGTTCAATTCAGTATTTCCACATAACTTTATTGTAAGTATTTGCTTAGTTTGTCACTCCTTGGGCGCAAAGGCAGTGCGAGTTGCTCATTAGGGGATCAATTATTCTGAGTTGGAGATCCGGCTATTTTGCAAGTGATTTTCCTTATTGATGTCGATGATTTTGTAGAAGATTTGCATGGAAGAAATCAACATTATTTGTGGGCCACAATTTTTCTTTTTAGGGTTGCATTGGGTTTATTAGTTATTCTCTGCGCAAGGGTTGGGTAGTAGTGTTTTGTCGGGTATTGGAGTTGATTTTGGCTAGTAGTTTGAGGAGGGAATTGTTAGGCCAGGAGGTAATTCCTCAAATGAAATTGACTTATTCATTCAGGTTGTTCATTATTATATACATGAGGGAGTGACTATTCAGTTCATCTCCCGGTGACTCTCAATTTCCTCTATTATTTATTTACACTAATTACAGTTGTTCACCCAATCCCTATGATTAAGTGTCAACATTCCCCCTCTTAATCTGAAGGGATGTTGGTGAGTCCAAGCATCGTTCTGAATCTTTCAAGCTTTTCTCTTCCAAGCGCTTTGGTGAAGATCTCTGCAATCTGTTCATTAGTGGAACAATGGCGGAGATGGATTGTTTTGGCCTCAACATGATGTCGAATCAGATGATATTTTGTATTGATGTGCTTCGTTCGATCATGGAACTTTGGGTTCTTGGACAGCTTTATTGCCGACGTATTGTCAATCATGAGTGGAGTCGATTGTACTTGTTTTACCTGCAGATCTTAAAGAATTTTCTTAGAGCCACACAATTTCTTTTGTTGCCTCAGCTACTGCCACATATTATGCCTCTATTATGGAATTTGCTGGAACTAATTGTTTGTGTGATCTCCAGGGGACAGCTCCTGATCCAAGACTCATAGAATAACCTGAAGTAGATACTCCAATTTCTTTGTCTCCATCGAAGTCTGAATCAGCGTATCCAATCAAGCTAAAGTCTCCCAACTGTGTATACTTGATTCCAAAGTCTTGAGTTCCCTTCAAGTACTTTAGAACTCTTTTTGCAGCAGACCAATGTCCCTCACAAGGCTTTTGCATAAACCTAAAGAGGATTCCAACAGAAAACGAAATGTCTAGTCTGGTAGTAGTTAGGTAACTAAGACTTCCTACAAGTTGTCTATACTTTGTTGCATCCTCAAATTATTTTCCCTCAATTGATCTGGAATTTATCCAGGACAAAGAATTAAAGGTATTACAGACTCATGTGCATGGATGTGCCTATGTTACTTTATGTAATGGATCGATAAGATTGCTAGAATACATAGACACTGAGGCAATTAGAGAAAACATAACAGTCAAAACATGTAAACACAACAAGTTTAATAAGGAGTTCACCCAATGCTCCTGGGCTACGTCTCCTGGTCCAGCCTCCAGTGGTGGCCTCTCTATTATGTTTTCAAGCTGAGTTTTTGCAACAGTGAGCTCAATTCGAGTCTCACTAAATAGATAAAAGTCAGTAGGAATGGAGTACACAGACTCTCCTTACTGAAATTCGACCTCTGATGGTCACAGTAGTATGATAGGCCTATGTTGAGGAGTTTGCTTGAACCTCTCAAGCCTTCTATGGAGTACACAAACTCTCTAACTCTCTCTGGCTTTGTCTGGCTCGATGTTGCCTTCAGGTTTGCTCGACTTCTACTCTCTATTCTCTGCTCAACTTTCTCTGTCTAGCTAACTCTTGTCTCTGCCTCTTTGTCGTGTCCCCTACTTCTATTAGTTTATGGATTTAAAGCCACTATGTTCTTTCATTGCTCGTTTCCGCTTCCCAGCCTTCTGGTTTCCCCACCTCTGTCCATTCGAATTCCACTGCTCTACGTCATCATCACAAGGTAATGCATCGCAGGGAGGTGGCCACCTATTTCCTAACGAACTGGGTGTCAGATTCCTTGAATCATATTCGAATGGTCGTTAATTCCATTTGCTTCAAGATTGCCCGCGAAATACGAATCGCTTACCAACTCATTGTCCACATCAGACTTCAAATCCCCTGTAATCTTGTTTTTTTTTTACTTGTCAAATCCGGTCAATCATCAGGACATGCCTCCTTCATTGATCCGGAACCCCCAGATCCTACAATCATCGTTCGTAGCGGGTGGGAAAGTTGCATGACGTTTACCCGTCTGATGTGGGCGGTTTTCTCTCTCATCCATTGGACGTGTGTCGCTCGATGTGTGGCATCGGGTGAGACTCAGTCAAAACTGCTTACCGCCTCGAGGCCTTTCGATATCCTCCCGGTTTGGGGAATCCCATGTTGCGGAACCGAATGCATTACTTTTCCGCATTTCATAGTGTTTCGGGTCCGGGCGCTTCGAGGCTTTCCTTCACTAAGGGGGACGCCCTGCGATACGTGATTAGCGTTAATCACGTATCAGAAACCACCCCCGTTTCTTGATTTCGCCTCTAGTTTTTGCCAATTTGTGCCAGCACGTGTTACCATGGGCCGACAGTCTGCGTGCTTCGACCGAGGGTCCTCGTTGCTCCACACTAATCACAATTGCAACTATCATGAAAAATTAGAGTGTTTAGGATCCAATTCAAATCATCAATGGATGTGAGCTTTAAGTTTTGTTCCATTGGAGTAGTCAGAGGATTGCATTCAATCATGCCAAATCTGTTCAACAAATCTCCAATGTACTTCTTTTGAGAAAAGAATATGGACTTTGGATGTTGAGTTACTTCAATACCAAGATAGTAATGAACATAGCGCAAATCAATCATTTCAAAACCTTTCCTCAATTCCTTCTTTATGGATGCAATGTAGCTCTCATTATTCCCTGTCATCAAAAGATCATCTACATATACTACAATATATACCATTGTTTTGCCAACCTTCTTGAAAAACAAAGTTGCATCATCAAGATCATAATGTTTGAAATTGAGTTTAAGAACATGCTCAGTTAGTTTTTCATACCAGGCTCGTGGTGCTTGTTTGAAGCCATATAAGGATTTCACAAGTTTGCATACTTTATGTTCATGTCCTTTTACAACAAATCCTTCAGGCTGGGACATAAAAACATTCTCATTTAGATCTCCATTCAAGAAAGAAATTTTTACATCCATTTGATAGACTTTCCAACCGTTTTCAACTGCTAGGGCAAAGAGTGTCTAGATGGTAGCCCATTTTGTTGTGGGGACAAAAGTCTCCTCATAATCAACCCCTTCCTTCTATGCAAAACCTTTTGCCACAAGCTTGGCTTTGTGCTTGTCAAGTGAGCAATCAGCGTTATACTTGTTCTTGTAGACCCACTTGCAGCGAATTGGTTTGGTTTCCAATGGAGGATCAACCAGCTTCCAAGTGCCCTTCTTTATTAAGGCATCATACTCATTTTGCATTGTTTCTTTCCATTCATCATGAGAAGTAGCTTCTTTGAAGGAAGTTGGTTCAAAATCCGTGGACAAATTCAATTCACAATCATAAGAAACATCCATATCAACAGGTGAATTAAAGTCATCTACATCACCTCCATTTTGTCGGTTTGAATTTCTAGTTCCTGTCTTTCCAACCTCATCAGGATGAACACTTTCAAGTGTCTTTGTCAGCCACTTTAGGGGACCTTCCTCAGATGGTCCAGGCTACTCCGTTGACTGAGTTGGGACTAAATCAAGATTGAGTCTCCCAATTCTGTCAATCACATCACTCAAATTATCATCCGTTTTTGGAGTTTCATGCGGGGGAGAGAGTGCTTCAGAAGAAGATTCCATAGGTTGATCTAGTATAGGAATCCCCCCTTCAATATGTGGAATCTAATTATAAAATTCTCGAAATGATTTTGCATTTGCAAATCTATCGAAGTGATCAAGTTACCGCTCAACAACATTGTTAGTTTTGGATGATTCAAGAAAGATTACATCTCTAGATACAATAAAATTTTTATTGACTTCATCATAGAGACAGTATGCTTTGGAGGTGTTTGAATACCCCAGGAAGATATAGTTACAACTTCTTGCACCAAGTTTGTTTCTATGTACCTTTGGTATTAAGGCATAACATGTGGAACCAAAGACCCTAAGATGTTTTACTGAAGGAATGTGCCCATACCACAAAAGAGTCTTCAACATAGTAGAACATCTATCTTAAAACACCAAAGCATCAGCTCCCAAAACATATTTTTGAAAAATCATGGAGTGCGCCACATTTAAATTGTACTATTCATTCTTTCAGCTACTCCGTTCTGTTGGGATGATAAGGCACAGTTGTTTGATGTGGATCATGTTAGCGAAGATAGTTTTCAAATTCATTTGAAGTTGTATCTTTTCCATTATCAGTGTGAATAGAGCCAATATGAGATTGTGCATCATTTTCAATCCATGTATGAAAGTTCTTGAATGTTTGAAAAGCATCAAATTTGTTCTTCAATAAATAAACCCAACACATTTTGGTATATTCATCAATAAATGTCATCATATATTTATTTCCATTTGCAGAAGGAACAGGCATTGGACCACATAAATTTGAATGAATGAGTTCAAGTTTTCTATGTGCTCTGGAATGTGAATAATGAAAAGACTATTTGCTATGCTTTCCTAGAATGCAAGCATCATGCTTAAGTTTGCTAGGAATTGTAGGCAAACCAGTGACACCATTTTTTTTCAACAAGCGGAAGCTGTCATAGTTCAAGTGTCCAAATCTAGCATGTCATAATAAACTTGATGGAAATGTACCTTCTTCATAATGAGAATTGTATGAGAAATTTTGTGCACGAGAAGAGGTACCATGTAGCTTGAGAAGCCTTTCTTCTTCTATCCCCATCATGACAAGTGAGTGGTTTGATGATTTTCTCACCTCGAGCTTGCCATCAAACATATGAATGGAGTGTCCTCGCTGGCGGATGTGGACCAAGGACAACAAGTTTCTCCTCAGCTGTGGGAGATATAGAACATGATGTAGAAGAAAGTCTGGAAGACCAGGCAATTTAAGCCTGATTGTGTCAAGCCCTTATGGCTTGAGTTTTGATTTTTCTGCAAAGTATACTGCTCCATCAACATTATCAGTAAATTCTTAAAAAAAATCTCTTCTAAAATTCATGTACCAAGATGCTCTTGAATCAAGCAACCAAACATTTTTCCAAGAAACAAGTGAAGCATTAAATAAGTATTCATTTACTCCAATATTACAGTGTGCCACAACATAGTGAGTGGATTCAAGTGCTTTACCTTTTTCTTTGTAATTAGTTTTACCTTTGGTTTGGTTTCTTTCCTACTCAATTATGTCCCAAGGCAACTTGCGTGTGGATGCATCATGTGATCCATCTCTTTTGTCGTGTATGCAATGCAAATTTGACTTTTCTCCTTTAGAGTGTCTGCCCCCCTATCTCTGAAATTTCTTCTCTTCCTCTTCGACCACCTCTTCCTCTAGAAGAATTTTGAGCAAGATTCTTTTCTCTATGTGCAAGGCACACAACCTCTTCATAAGACTGAGGAGTTGTCTTCTTCCCAAAAGCTTTCTCTCTTTCAGCAATTTTTTTACAAGGGAGTCAAAGGTAATATTTTTGAGGTTTCCATTTGCTTGCAATGACTCAAGATAATTTGAGTAAATGGGATAAAGTGCCTTGATAAAAGCTATCAGAGGAATATCTAGTTCAACATTAGTGACTTTGATATCATGCATAATAGATTTTACTTCTGAGGTAAGAGCAAGAGGATCATCATTTTGTAATTCAAGAGTGAACAGTGTAATCATGAGTGAATGACTTCAAGTGCAGAGTGTGAGTCATAGAGTTCATTTAGTTTTTGTAAGGCTTGGAAAGCATTTGAAAATGGTGAAATATGGCGACTCACCTCTTCATTTACTAATGTTGCGGCCAATGCATAAGCCTTGTTGTTCTTATTTTCGCAAATGGCGAATTCCTTGTCTGAGGTAGGTTGTTCTGGCTCTTTGTCTCTGTTTCCAACACACACTCGTTTCCAACACACACTCGTTTCCATAGCTCATTAAAGATGAGAGTGTGTTGGTTTTACGCGACCATTCTAGATAGTTCTCCTTCCCAGTGGGAACCACTCCCACAATAGATATCAATGAATGCATTTTTTTTTAAATGTACCCTGCTGGCAATATATAAAAAATGCACTTCTGGTGGTTAAAAATTGCACTCTAATATATTAAAAACGGAGGTATTATTTTGGAGATGGAATATCTAGGGAAGGTGGTATATGGGGAAAGTGGAGAATTTGGGGGAGGTGGTATATGGGTGATAGCGTGGGAGCCAAACGCAGCAATGAAACAATGTCATATATGAAACAATTGGGAGCCAAACGCAGCAATGAAAAAAGCGTTATATATGAAACAGTGTATATTGGGAGACAACGTTATATATACCATGGTTGTATATTAAAACAACGTTATATATTGGGAGATTTACAACGTTATATGAATTGGGAGACAACGTTATATATATGTATATGAAAACAACAACTTTGATACCATAGCATTATATATATGGAACAACGTGGTATACGATGGTGTGCTATCAACGTAATGGACCAGCGATAATGAGCAATGATATAAGTTTGCAGTGGAGTAATGGCATGCGTTTACAATCAACTATGGAGAGTATGGTCTGGAGCATTGTATGGACAGATAATATATTATGCAGGTGGTGGAGATGAGGCATATTAAAAACCAGAAGTCGAGTTCCCCAACGTAATACCAATCATCGTTTAGTGGTATATGCTGAGCTCTGGGATGTCGCAGGACGCAACCACAGTCAAACAATAGAGATGTGTGGTATGGTGGGTGAAGCCCGATCTTTTTTTTTTTTATTTCACTTCTCAGGTAAAAAAACTTGCATATAACAATGCCATTCTTTCATCAACCATCGAACAGATAGGCTTACCACACATAAATGCAATTTAATCTTGAACATGAGTCACACAACATTTCCAGGCAGCACAACAACACGCAGGAACCAGTAATTCTTGCCAATCTCCCAAAACAACGAAAAGGACCCGAGAAAAACTAATGAGGAGGCAACAAACACAAATTTTTTTTGTTTAAACTACAGGACAGACATGACAATTCTATAGAGTTATGAAAAACATGGGTAGGAAGGAGTTACAAGGGAAAAATGGAATACCAAAAATGGAGCTGGCTCTGATACCATGTCAGGCCAGGGGTTAACTCCTCAAATGAAATTGATTTATTCATTCAGGTTGTTCATTATTATATCCAAGAGGGAGTGATTGTTCAGTTCATCTCCTGATGACTCTCCATTTCCTCTATTATTTATTTACAGTAATTATAGTTGTTCACCCAATCCATATGATTAGGTGTCAACAAGAATTTTGCTCGCATTTGGAGGAGTTTACCTTTGGGAAAATTGTGTATTCTTTCAGCAGTTTGATTTCTTTAGTTCACTAGCATGGCCACATGCTGATTTTGGGGTTTCCGTGACTAGTGGATTTAGCTTGAGATTTTTCTGGGTATTTTTGGATTTTATGAGAGAAGTTTGTGGTTAAAATTTTATAATTTTCTAGGTGAAATTTGGACTTGAAGTCCTCATTCTTATAGCAGGACAAATTGTTGGTTTAGATGAGATTTTCGCACCATTTTGGACATTCTGGGCCAGCTGAAATTAACTCAAAATATTTCTGGGTTTTATTGGTTGGGGTGTGAGGAGTCTCTCACTATTTTTTCAGAAATTTTGTAGTTTTGAAGGTTTATTTCACAGTGTGCCTCCAACAACAGCGATTTCTCGACAATGCGTTTGGATAGATTGAGTAATTTCAGTTGGATATTTCACTTAGTTTCTCACCTGGGTATTGCATACTTGCAGTGGCAAGCCCATGCTCTATCTATTCACTCCAATATATTCAGTTCTAGCTTTAAAATAAATAAAATGGCTCAGTTTTATGGCTTCTATTCTATGGTTCTCTGAGCTATTTCTATTTATGTAAATTTGTGCCTGCATGTGTGGAAAATTTTAGCTGCAATTTAGTGTATGTTTTGATATTCATTGTATTTTTTAATTTGAAACATTACACAAGCCATGCACTCTTTGACTTCTCCCATTGATTTCCCAGTGCATTTTCCTCTTTTTCAGTAAAAGTAGTGAATAGTTAGAGTGAACAACAATGTGCAAAGCAAAAAAAAATTCTTGCTTGAATTCAATATACCATAATCATAATACAAGAATATACATGCTTCATACAAAACTTCGATAAGAAGTTGATGAGTAACAACAGTATTCAAAATGTTGATCCAGACTTCTTTTACATTACATCATTACCCTTTTATAACCATATGTGAGTACAGGCCGAGTCAAATTCAAGTCCTATGTTGCGATCAGGATCCAGTCTTAAATTTGGTTCATTCTTTTACAGGTCCGAAAGAGAGTTCTGAAGCATGCTGTATATACATCACATTAACCATTTCATCAAATGCTGTTACATTTTATGCGAATTTCTGAGTGTATTTTTCATTCAAAATAACTTCAATTCACCGTATATTAGATTTTATCGCCTCAAACATGTAAACCAAATTATCAGTCTGGTAACTTTGGATGAATGTAAACCACCATTTGTTGATCTCTCCCTTGATTACCCTAATTTTGTCAAGGAAAAAATTGTGGGTTACAAGTGGGTTAATGCTTTTCATTTCTAAGAGCTGGAGTTCTAATCTAGGTGCAGTAAACTGTTTCCATGAACTGAAAATTTCAACAGAACTATCATTCTCGTTGACTAGGTCTTTCAGCGAACATTCTTTCCCTCTGTGTACTACTTGACAGTAGTTAAAACATCATAGATCCCATACCTAGAGGTCACAGTGGAAATGGAAAAAGGGTTCCCTGAATTCCAGCAACTATTGCACTTGTTTGGTATGTGTCCCCATAGACTTAGCGATTTCCCCATTTGTCGTTGACCATCTGGAGATGTGATTGAATCCACATTCCGTGGCCGTATATAAAATATCTTATGAGTAAAAGAATGGAATGGTCCCCAACCGACATCCTCTCGGAGCAGCATACCCCTGACTATTTGTTGACCATGCTAATTGCAGCAAGTTCACAACAGATGGTGACTGAGATAATAGTGGTCTCGGCTACTACAATTTGGACCGCGGATACTAGACAATCAAGTAGTTGCAGGTGTCTAAATAAAAAGAATGCACGATAACTAATACATGCTGTGACAATCATTACAACTTTTGTGTCCTATAATGGGAGCAAGTACTCGATAGATATGGAGTCTCAGCAAGTACTCGATAGATATGGAGCCTGGACATTCAATCAATAGATATGGAGTCTCAGCAAGTACTCGATAGATATGGAGCCTGGACATTCAATCAATGAAGCAAAATATTTCACAAGTACTAAAGAGTCAAATACATAACAAAAAGGAGGGGCATACCAAAGAAAACTACAAAATTGTAAACAAACTCAGTTCAAAAACTTCATACCAGGTTAGTCCATTTAAGTACAGTTCACTATTGATATTCACAATGTACACTCTAACAAAGGAAATGACAAGCCACTAACCATTTCAGCAAACTAATTCCCGATTATTACTGTGAAGAATATCGTTGAAATTTTCCTTGGGGCCACTTCATCAGTTTCAAGTTGCAACACACTAACTGCTAAAGCCAATTCCATTTTAGATTGATGAACTGGTGTATTTAATCAGGATCTGCAGCCCACTAAACCCTTAACCAAATGTGTTTTCGGAGAAACACTTGGTATGCTAACGGGAATTTGACAACTCAGATCACTTCATTAAGCTGAATTGCCAAATCTGTTTCGGATAGCTTGCTAGTGCACTATTACCGAAGTCACCCCTACACTTAATCCATTGCTAGTCTACTGCTACAGCGATATCTCTACAGAGACTGTTGTTTGCTGCAAAATATGTCAGGTTAACGCGAAACCTTTTTTAAGACCTCATGCAATGGTCTATTGCCCTCTTGGGGAGTGCCTTCCCTGCATAGTCCCTCCATGAGGGTGGTAAATGTAGTCAGATGTAGTTATGAGGCCTCTTGGACTGCTATCTTTCATCACTTTAGGTAACTTATTAAGATTACCAACATTGCAAAGTCCATCCATCAATGTGTTGTATGTAACATCATCAAGGCTCGAAGCATGCCTTGGAATCTCATAAAATATCTGTTAAGCTTTGTCTTGCCTGTGATGCTTATAGAATCCATCTATTAATGTAGTAAATCGAACTAGATCAGGCATGCAACCTTTCTCCAACATCTCTTCAAGGAGCTCCTGGCTTTTTGTAGATTACCCACCTTGCAAAACCCATCTATAACTGTATTATATGTGACATCATCAGGTTGATCACCTATTTCAGCCATAGCATCTAACAATTGGAGAACTTCTTGAAGCTTCCCTTCTTTGCAAAGACTAGCAATAAGAACAGTGTATGTGATAACACTCGGATTATTCCCCTTATCCAGCATCTCATGAAGTACTTTGGTGGCCTCCTTCCACTGCCCTTCCTTGACGAGGCTAGCGATAAATACAGTGTATGTGACAACATTAGGCAATATGTTTTTGTTGTGCATTCCATAGAAGAACTTCCTAGCCTCCTCCAACTTGCCTTCCTTACAGAAACCATCAATAAGCACACTGTATGTGACAACATCAGGGCATATGTTTTTGTCTGACATTTCATAGAAGAGCTTCATAGCCCCCTCCAACTTGCCTCCCTTACAGAAACCATTGATAAGTGTATTATATGTGACAGCATTTGGGCAGATGTCTCTGTCTGACATTTCATATAAGAGCTTCATAGCTTCCTCCAACTTGGCTCCCTTACCGAAGTCGTCAAGAAGCACATTGTATGTGACAACATTGGGGTATATGTTTCTGTCGGGCATTTCATAGAAGAGCTTCATAGCCTCCTCCAACTTGCCTCCCTTACAGAAACCATCGATAAGCGCACTGTATGTGACAGCATTTGGGCAGATGTCTCTGTCGGACATTTCATAGAAGAGCTTCATAGCCTCCTCCAACTTGCCTCCCTTACAGAAACCATCGATAAGCGCACTGTATGTGACAGCATTTGGGCAGATGTCGGACATTTCATAGAAGAGCTTCATAGCCTCCTCCAACTTGCCTTTCTTACAGAAACCATCGATAAGCGCACTGTATGTGACAGCATTTGGGCAGATGTTTCTGTTGGGCATTTCATAGAATAGCTTCGTAGCCTCCTCCAACTTGCCTCCTTTACAAAAACCATCAATTAAAGCAGTAAATGTAATAACATCGGGGTTATGCCCTTCTTTTAACATCAGATACAGTAGTTGATTGGCCTCTTTGAGCTTACCTTCTTTGCAGAAACCATCAATTAAAGCAGTAAATGTAATAGTGTCAGCCTCATGACCCTGTTGCAGCATAACAGCTATCAACCCAAAAGCCTCGTGAGTTTTCCCTCTCTTGCAGATCCCATGTAGTAAGGTGTTAAATGTAAAAAGATTAGAAAGCTGTTGTTTGTTCACCATTTGATTGAACAGTTTGACAGCATCCTCCGTCCTCCCCGTCCTGCAAAGACCTTTGATGAGGGTACTGAATATTACGACATTTGGAATATAGCCATGTGCTTCCATTCCTTCAAACACTTTGAAAGCATAATCCATTCTACCTGTTTCACAGTGACAGTTGATAACAATACTCAGAGAAATGAGATTTGGAACAATGTCTGCTTCAACCATAAGCCTGTAAACACGCAATGCTGATTGATGTCGGTTCCGTCGGACTAGGCTACTTAACAAAAGATTGCAGGTGCTGATGGTGGGATTAAATTTAGCTGAAAGCAGATGGCTGAAGGTCTCCACTGCCTCCGTAAGCCTGTTGGTCTGGCAGAGTGTTTTAATGTGCGAGTCGCCACTGGTATTCAAGGTGCGGAAGGAGCGTTGAGAATTCTTCCTGCCCCATATCCAAAGCATAGACCTCCTCGCAGGCGCCATCATCGCCATTGGGTTGAGGTAAGCAGATGAGATTGAAATTGCTTGCTCTGGAAGCCCTAAAGCCTGTGGAAATAGACCAACCCAAACGAGCATTCATACATCAATCCTGTGCAAACACATCAATTAATTAATCCTCTTTATTTTCGGTCGGTCTTTCCCATCAATCCATGAAGATATTTAGCCCTTTCAATATGGAAGTCGTAGCCATCATTGTCTATATAGTAATGGTATCATGGTCTATATAAGGATTCTAAATCACCACTAATTGGTCACCAGAGTAGTTTATAAAAAACAAATTAGCGGAATTATATAGCATCTTTTTTAATATTGGAATGGTTTATAGGGAAGAAATTAGGGGAGAGAAACAAAAGAAACTTCAATCATTTAACATGTTACTATGATGAGTTGATAGTAAAATCTGACTTTTCTTATTTAGGATACATATCATGTTAGGTAGAAGTTTTAAATGATTAGTCCTCAACATCATATCATGTTAGGTAAGAAGTTTAAAATGATTAGTCTTCAACAGCAATGTGGGTAGAGGAAAGGGGAGGGGAGAGAAGGGTAGAGGAGAGAGTATATTTTTTTTTATAGTTAATATATATTATTTTAGTGTTTATAAAAAAAATTAAGAATAAAGTTACAAATAAAATTATTGATTGTTTTTTTGGTTCTTAAAAAATTAAAATTAATATTAATATTATTTTATTTAGTTATCTATATCAAACACATTGAATGTTAATGGTTTAAACTAATGTAATCACTTAGTAAAATAAAAAACTTTGGGCTATACAAGTGAAGCATATGGCTATGGAGGTTGATGGTGATGCAATAGGATATAGTTGATAGTGGAAAGGGCCTCATGCTAGATCAAGGCATTGGCAAATCAATTAATTACCACTTGGCTCCAAAGTGTTCATATTCCAATAGAAGCACTAAGAAAAAGACAACTAGAAGGAACTCTAAGAAGAATGTTGCCAACAAAAGACAAAAGGGAGAGGAAGAGAGATCCATATAGGGAGTTGAAGAGACAAGGATGATTGGCCTCTAGTTTATCTCAACAAGGCCATTGCTACCTATAAGCCCAAGCACACCAATTTAGAGTAGCTAAATAAAATTATTTTGATGTAAGTGTAAATGATATAAAGCACTACTCTATTCTAATTTTGTAATTCGAGTATGTAGATTTTCACATTTCAAAATCAAATTGATTATCTCTTTTGGAGTAAAAACAATGTGACCAGAACTTTGATATGTCCAAAATTTTGGTCACGGCTTTTACTCCAAAAACAATAAGCAATATAGTTTTGTTATTGCTAAGGGGTTGTGGAATTATGGTTTTTTTACTATTTATTTTAATGTTGATGGCAATTCATTCCAACACCAACAAATTTAATACCCAATCAATCCTCTACATTCTTATGTTTGAATGGATTGAATGGTTGGTTTGTATTCACAATGATATTTGTGACAACCCATTCGTTTGCCTCATTTTTTGTAATTTAAAAATGTGACTATAATGCCAACATGGACACAAGAGCCATGGTTGGTTGATATAATGTTCTTTAAATGATTTAAATTTGAATTCTAAATGAAAGAGGGGATGACTATAATGTGCCCAATTAAATTATTTTTTCTTAGATGAATTTCTATTTTTGCAATTGGGTGTTGGGAAATATTTTGGCATGTACACTTAAGAAAGTGGGTGGAGGGAGTCCCTTCTTAATTTTTGGAGAGATGGAGGACACCAACATTAGAGAAAAGGAAAGTTTAAATTGGTAATGAGATGTGGGGTCACCCAAAAAGGAGAATTCGAATCCCTTAGGAAAATCAAACTAGGGAGAAGGAAGTCGAATGGGTGGGACCCAAAAGGAGAGAAAGGGGGAAGCCAAGATAAATAGGAGTAGGAATAATTTTGGGGGGATTTTGACAAAATAAATTTACGATTTAGATTACTCTTGAGTTGCTTAGCCAAGACTACCAGTGCTACTTAGAACAAAGAGATTTCTGAGCAGAAATATCAGCTCTTTCTTCGGTGGACTTAGAGTGCCACCCTAGGAGAGAATTTCATATTTTATTGGAGAGGAGATTGTTGGAGTTTGTGGTTAATTTTCAACCAAACTCACCCAATTTGAATCTCTAGGAGGATGCAGGGCCACAAGTTCGTACCACTGATTTAAGGAGTTCCAGAGGATGTAGGGCAAGATGTATGTACCACTGATTTGAGGAGTTTCCAAGGGAGTTTCAACTAAAGAAATTAGGAGAAAAATATCCTAAGGGTGGATGATAATTTGTGGTAATTTGTAGAGGTGGAGTCTACAGCTATAGAGAGAACCCAAATTCATCCTTTAGGACCCTTCAATCATTTTACAAAACATGTATATTGATAAGAAGAATAGAGGAAATGAACCATTTGTGCTGTCCTTGGTGATCAACAATCTCATCTTGCATAATTGAATGCTTGATTTTGATGCCTCTGCAAATGTAATGACTTTGAGAGTCATGTCTCAATTGGAGATGGACATCACCAGGCCTTACAAAAATGTGTGTGGTTTTGATTCAAAATCTACACCGTAAATGACCTTATGAAAGATGTCAAGGTGTCTTTGGTAGCTAATAAAGATATATTTTTGTCGATGGATATTGTATTCATTGATGAGCCTGATGCTTAGTGTATATTATTATCAAGAAAATGATGTGCCTCAATTGGAGGGAAATTACAAATGGACTTTTCATATGCGATCGTACCTACCTTTGCTGGGACACGATTTGTTTTTTATAGAGAACCACAAATGCCTTTGAAAATATGGAGTCGTTTGTTAGTTTTTGTAGCATCAGATGTGTTCTAGCCACGAAATTTGGTGGAGAGGCTAAAATATATGAGATCTCCAAAACCCAGAGTTCGTTTCGGGAAATTCGATATAGAAGTGTCTCAATTAGATTATTAGCCGATTTTTAAATATTTCCTAAGTCTAAAGTTAGGGAATATGGTTAATTAATCAGTATTAATTGAGATAAGATGAGAATAGTCTAGAAACTCACTTAGATCGATTAATAGATGATCTTAGCTATTGATTAAGTTTTAATCTTGGTCGTTGGTGCTCCAATAGTGGATAATTAGAGGAGATCAATGTGGTGATGGAGAATACACCAGAGTTACTTGGAGAATTTAATTTTCCAGAGTAGAAGCAGTTAGGTATCAGAGAGTTCAAGCTTCAATGAGGCAGAAGAGTGTTAAAAATGGAAACAAGAAATTCTAATTTAATTTGTCCTTGAATTAAATTGTGAATTCAAGTCGAATTATATTCTCATAGGAACTTGTAAATAGTTAATTAAGTTAAACTGACTTAATTGACTTAGGAAATTCGAGTTGGAAGTCTATCTGGAGTCATGTAAGTGTGATCCCTAAATTTTAGGGGTCCAGATTGAGTTCATCAGAGTTGTAATTAGATAACTCAATCCAATTGAGTTATAGTTAGTTAAACTAGTTCTAGCTATTGGAGGAACTAGTAGAGTTCAAGTAGTGAGTTGGTGCACCAATGCATCCTCAGTGCCACACCTACTAACTAAATATTCACTCATAAATAACTCATGCATGTCAGTTCAGAGGAAGACCCAGTTGAGACTAGAGTGTAGGGACATTGTACTATCAGTTGTATAATTTTCTGAGTTGTATAGATGGTTCATGCAATTAGTTGAGGACCTAAGTTTGGATTGCACAGTATGGAAGAAGGATTTCCCAATTAAATATGGGCTAATTTTTCTAAGAATTTCACAAGGAAGTAGGGGCTTGGCATGCAAAAAATTTGGATAAGTGTTGGTTTGAGATGGCTTGTGAGGCAGAAAGTTAGATCATACTTGTGCAGGAGTTGTTCTAATGAGAACAATCATTGTATTTTCATCTCATATCTTTTGGTTAATGCAATATAGATAGTTAGGGTTTTGTGCAGTTTCTTCCCAGAGAAATATTGTTTTATGTGCCATTAATATTCTTTCTCTTTCTGCTTATTGTTTTTACCGATCATTTATGTTTTCCACTTAGAAGAGTAGAGTAGATTGTTGTTTTATGTTTTAGAAAATTACATGAGTTGTTGATCTACAGAAAAATCTACATCGTATCGGAGTTGAAGACAGTATAGAAGAGGAGATTACGATTTTGTTGTGCAAGTGAAATTCAAATTTGCAGTTCATACTTCAGAGTCGGCAAATGGATTTCCATTGTTTGAGACTTGAGTATGCCTTGGAAGGCAACTCGAATTACATAGCCTAGAAGGATAGGATGAAAGCAGTGCTGGAAGACAATGGCCTCAAGGATTTCATTGATAAATACATTCCTAAGGATCTCATTGTCTATTGTAGAAGACAAAGTGGTGTTTGAGCCTGAGGAAGTGATGTTGAGGAGGTAAATAATATCAACTCAAGGAAGTAATATCGACGAGTAAAAAACATTGTCCCAAGAAAGTGATGACGGGGAGATAAAGAATATTGACCTAAGGAATTTATTACTAGGGAAATAAAGCATGTATCAATACCTGTATGGCTGGTTGATCCAGACTTAAATAGGAACGCAACAAATTACAGAGATAACCATATACACAAAGTGTAGCGGAAATAATACTTCATTTCATTAATGGAAAATACTGAAATATGCTTACAACCAGAAATGGAAATAAACCAGCTAGGGCGATGGTAGCTTATCTCTGAGAAGAGATGTGTGGCTACATGCCTTTGAACTGTGTTACAATGAGGCTCGAAGGCCTATTTATTGTTGAGAAACAATGAAAACCCTTCACATTCCAAAACCTAACCCTAGAAGATGAAACGCCAAATTGTGGGCCGTGTTTTTGGGTAAGTCGGTACATCAACTTCCCGGGGTCGCGAATTGGTCATATTATCTCCGTTTGACGTGCATGATAGCTCGTTGGAAAGATCTCTCCAAGGACTATGACGAAAAAGAAAATTTTTAAACAGAAAAATTTTTGGCGGGTAGATTTCCCAAAAATCGTCGTTTAGGGCCTCAAAACGGCTCCGGAAGTTTAGGACCCGAAAAATTGCTAAAAATAGTAAATTGTGCTATAATTAAGGAAACCGAAAAAATTGAAAGAAGCACTAGAGGGGATCCAAGTGGAATTAGCGGGTGGCCACCAATATCCACCTGGATCATTCCTCCCCCCTTAGGAAGCAAGGGTCCCCATTGCATTGAGTTCCTCCATGAGATGAGGGAACTTCTACTGCACTTGGTCCCTAGTGAGCCACTTGCCCTAGTGAAGGAGTTGTCCTGCTTTGACAACTCGATACAGTTGGATATTCTACTGGCAAGTGTGCTTGATCTGTGTGTCCATGATCCGATCAGTTGCAGCTTATTCCATGCAAGCTGGATTTAACTCTGTGGGTGTGAGTTGTTCTGCAATGTCGGACGTGTCTAGTAATGGCGGAAAGTATGGCCGAAGGCAGTTGACATTGAACACCGGGTGTAGGCCAAGGAATAGGGGAATGCTGAGCTCAGATGCATTGTCTCCCATAGCCTTGGTAATGGTGTAAGGGCCATATCGGAGTGGTCTGAGTTTCTGATAGGCTCCGGTAACGCGTTCCTTTTGCAAATGCAACCAGCCTTTGTCACCCACCTGAAACTTGTGTGGCACCCGATGTTGATCATGTCGTTGCTTGTACTTAGCATTTGATTTCTCCAGGAGGTCATGGACCTACTGGCGAATAAGTTGGATGTGCTCAACGAAGTTGTTTGCCTTATCTGTTTCGGACTGGACATGAGCAGAATCTACATGAGTAGCTGCAAATGGCATGACCACATCGATGGGACATAGTAGCTGGAATCCCAAGCCCACCTCAAAAGGGTTGTGGCCAGTCGAGCTGTGGAGAGCCCGATTGTAGCTGTGCTGAACATAGGGGAGGCTCTTGTCCCATGTGCGTGGATGCTTTGAGTTGTACATGCACAGAATGTGTACGATCATCCTGTTGACAACCTCTGTCTCGCCGTCAGTTTGAGGATGGAAGGCTGTGGACTTAGTAAGTTTGGTGTCCATCATCGACCAGAGACTGGACCAAAATGTATTAAGGAACCTGCTGTCCCGATCTGAAATGATAGACTGTGAGATCCCAAAGTGTACCCACACTCATTCAAAGAAGATTTTAGCAGTGGCTTCTGTTGTGATATTCTTCTTGCAGGCCGCCATAATGGCCATCTTTGAGAACCTGTCGACGACCATAAAAACACAGTCATTTCCATGCTTAGTGGAAGGAAGGCCTGACATGTAATCCATGGAGATGGATTCCCACGATCGACTAGGGGTAGGCAACGGGGTATAGAGGCCTTGCTTCTTAATGGTCGGTTTGGCAATGGCACAGGCAGTACATGATCGGATGTACTTCCCAACATCCTGTCGAAGATTCGGCCAATAGAAGTAATTTTGCAGTACTGCCACTTTTTTCTCGACCCCGAAATGCCCAGCAGCCCGACTGTAGTGTGCTTCCCAAATCATCTTGGCACGCTCGCTTGAAGGAACACAGAGGTGACCGAGGTGGCATAATAGGGCATCCTGGAGGTGAAAATCTGCAACCTGCCGACCCTCCAAGAGTGTCTGGTATGTGTGGCCGAATTCTGGGTCCCTTTTGTAGAGAAGTGGCCAATCAGAAGTCTCGTGCCCGCAAGAGTTGAGCACGGTGGTTAGCCCCATGATCGGTGGACGACTGAGGCAATCTGCAACATTATTGGTGCTGCCCGTTTTATACTTGATATTCAAGTGAAACTGTTGCAGGTATGTAGACCACTTCTGATGGCGATCATTCTGCAATTTCCCTTGGGTCTGTATGAACTGTAGAGGTCGGTGGTCTGTGTGGATGACCGTTTCCTTCCCCAAAATGTAATGCTTCCATTGTCGGCAGGCCTGTACAATGGAATACATCTCTTTATCATAAGTGGGGTACTTCCGGACTGTGTCTGAAGTGTTTCACTGTGATATGCCACTGGATGTCCATGTTGAGTAAGGACTGCCCCAATAGCATAGTCAGAGGCATCTGTCTCGACCTCAAATGGTTGTTGTAAATCTGGTAACGCGAGCACAGGTGCCGTGCAGAGGCGATCCTTCAACTCCCTGAATGCCTTCTGTTGAGATTCAGACCAAAAGAATTTTGCTTTCGCCCCGCCCTTGGTGACTTGACTCAAGGGCCAAGAAATATGAGAAAACCCCAACACAAACCTGCGGTAGAAGTTGGCAAGACCTAGAAAGCTGCGGAGCTCTGTTAGAGTGGTTGGAGAGGGCCAATCCCGAATGACTTGGACCTTGGCTGGATCGAAATGCACCCCCTGTTCGTCAATGATGTATCCCAGGTACTGAACCTCGGTCATGCCAAAAGTGCATTTCTCCAAATTGGCACATAGCTTGTGTTGCCGCAGTGTTTGGAGAACCTGTCGGATGTGGTGAAGGTGCTCTTCCCAAATTTGGCTAAAGATCAGAATGTCATCCAAGTATACTACTACAAAGGAGTTGGTGAATGGCCGCAAGATGTCATCCATTAGCCTCATAAGGGTTGCAGGAGCATTCGTCAATCCGAAAGGCATGACCAACCATTCGAAGAGGCCCTCCTTGGATTTGAAGGCAGTCTTCCACACATCTGAGGGCTCGATTGGTACCTGGTGATATCCTGACTTCAGATCGATCTTGTTGAAGTATTTCGCCCCCTTTAGTTGGTCTAGGAGGTCATCAATCCGCGGGATCGGGTACCTATTACGGACAGTGATCTTGTTCAACGCCTGATAGTCAATACAGAGTCTCCAAGTCCCATCCTTCTTTTGTACCAACACTATTGGGCTCCCACAGGGCGAAGAACTCGGACGGATGTGACCTTTTTGCAGGAGCTCCTGAATTTGCCTCTTGATTTCATTGTTCTCCAGAACGGATCACCGATAAATTGGTCCATTGGGTAGTGGCGCACCTGGGGTCAGATCGATGGAGTGCTTGACTTGACAGTGCAGAGGAACCCCTGCAGGGGAGGTGAAGATGTCTTCGTACTCCTCCACAATCTTTTCCATCTGTAGTTGTCGTGCAGAGGGACCCCGTTTGGAGGTCGCGACCACTGTCTTCTTCTTCTCTTGAGGGCGTATCATCAAGAAAACATATTTCCTGGTTTTGGAAATGATCTTACTGCATTGTTTTGCAGTAATCAAAGAGATGGCGGCAGGTGGTGCTACCTCTGTATCCTGTACAACTGATTTCCAAATGTAATAATAACAGCACGGGGCCTTGATTCATACACAGCATGTCGCTTCCACAAGTATGGTTGTCCTAATAATACATCACAAACTTCAAGGGGAGCAATGTCACACAATAACTCATCCGTGAAGGGCTTGATTTTGTATGGAAGGCGACGTTGCTGGCTCACGCGAAGATCCCATCCTTAGTGAAGCCACCCGATGGTGTATGGTTGTGGATGTGTTGTGGTCGGTAAGCCCAACCGCTTCACGACCTCTGCCGAAATGAGGTT
>APFE030901260.1:253052-296335 GCA_000404065.3 Pinus taeda | reverse complement strand
CTTTACCCTTTGCCTCCGATCATGAAGAGATTAAAATTGCTGAACTATTTCCGAAGAAATTAAGGGCTTCTCAGAAAATCGAAGGGCAAAAAGAGAAGTGCTCATTAACCATTGAACTTCTCCACCGGAAGGGATTGATCAGGTTGCCTATGATCTGCTCCACTGGAAGTCGAGGAAGAGTTAATGTTATAAATAATGTAAAGAAGAGATATAAGAGTTGATATATATATTCTTCCACGTCCTTTCAACGAATATAGGATTAAATTACTCGCATCTAAAACCAGATAGCAACCACTAACTTCTTGCATGCTTTTCTGCCAACTGGATAGTATTGCAACGGTTCGCTTTATCCATGATTTTTTTACCAGTCAGTTAAATGTTATATTGCTTTTCTAAATGTGTCAATTTGTCAGTTATAGATCTTCACGTTTTTCTAAATTTGTTTTGAATTTAATGAGTTTTATTCTCTTTCTCAATTTGTTTTCAATTTAAAGATCTTTTAATCTTTGTTTTAAAAAAGAAACATGATTTATCACTAATTTTTTATGATATTTTAATCTTTGGTTTAAAAAAAAACATACAATTTATCACTAATTTATGTTACTAATTTATTCATATTTGTTTTTAAATTTAATTATATTATTTTATATTATTTTGTTTTATTTATACAAATAAGTTACAAATAACTAATTTTATTTGTATGTATTTAATTATTTTTATTGATTTTTTTTAGAACAAATATGATGTAATATCTATTAACTCTGAATTTCTTTAATTATTTTTAAATTTAATTGTATTTTCTCATTTTATTTAGTGTTTATTTTTTTCAATATTTAGTACAATACTATATCTTACAAATTTTATTATATATTATTATTTATTTATTTATTAAAAATGAATTTATATACAATTATATATATGTTTATATTTTGCTCAAAATCATATAGTATTAAGTACATCTACATGTAACATGCAAAATTTAGTAAGTATATAGTCAACTCCTAATATAATAGTGTTTGAGTGTACATTTTTTTTTATTTTTTTAACTTGTAAAGTTTTAAAATTGTGAGATATATTTAACATCATGAAAATGCAAATATATATATAATATATATATATATATATATTATATATATATATATATTATATATATTATATATATTCAAACCAAATAACTTGTGAATCAAAACCATGTGATAAATCATTTCCATAAAGCCTTGGTTCTATAAAATGCAAAAAAATTAGCTTAGAAAACAACCTTTTTCGAGATAGTTGGACAAATCCCTTAGTAAAAACTTGGGACTCTAAAAATGAAGGCCAATTGGATATTTAGTCATTATATAGGGAGAGAAAGCCTTGTTTCTATGGATTTCCTTTTCAATAGTAAGGGTTATCACTATAAATCATCATTTTAGTAATTTTTTGGCATTATATGGAAGAAAGATTTTAGTAATAGAAGTGTTACTAAATCCATTATCATAAACAAAAGTACTGGTATGTGATATCTTGTTTTCAAATAATGGTTCAAAGTATTACGATAAACCTATTTTCTTTTTTCTTTGTAGAACCTCACTACAATATGAGAATCTTGGTATTGGTAAGTTGCATAGATTTTAGTTCTTTAATAAATAAACAACAATTATTTTCTACCAATTCACATGTTTCATTTTGTGATATTAAAATAGAAATGATCAAAAGGATAATTCCCTTTCTTTTTTGTGTGTTGCATTATGTGCTATAAATAATCATGAGTGTTTCATAAAATATCATGGAGATGCTCTCATTTTTTGTGGAGAATATGGTTTAAGGTGTATTTTTTATAAGATTAAATTGACCGCACGTTTTCAAAAAAGAAGGCGTATTTTGTAAGTGTTCAATTTAGTTTTCGGTTTTGCAAGACCAAAGATAATGGTAAGGGGTTCCTTAATATGAAAATTTATATACTAATCGTGATTATGGACATGTGTGATATAAATTGAATATAGAGTAACCTAAATCTAAAAGAGAGCATCCATGTGAATTTATGACATGATTGGAATTTGTTCTATATAATTCAAAAATAGTTTTAGGAAGCATTACTCATATTTAGTGTGAGAGATATTCATAGACCTTGAAAGAATCCTTGAGGAAAAGTTGTCTAACTTTTATTATATGGCATTGTTATATTTTAACCTATATTCATTTAACCCACACATTTTCCTAAATATTACAATGCTCAAATTCACCAATTCCTTATTTTTTGTAAACTTACTCATGTCAAATAACTTCATCTTAGCGATAATTAGTATTTTTAATATTTCAGTACAACCATGTTATTAATGTTAAAAAGGATTATGTTTTGATACAAACAAAAGATCTAGGAAATTGGAGAATGTCCATGTTTAGCTTTCAAGTTTTTCTTTAAGTATTATTTCTTCAAGACGAATCTATATATAATTCTATACATTGAATCTTATCCAAATTTTCATTGGTCTACATTGCTTCAATACAAGTATTCTTCATTAGTCGCATATTTTCATACTTGGATCTCACATTATCTTTTCTAATAGCACGACTCAAGATTATATGATCCTATGAAAACATATATTCTATCAAGTTGTGAATAATACGTGAATCATTTGCACTCTATTTTACATTATTGGTGAGTTACAAAATGTTGGACATGTATATTTGATTTACATCATTTAGTCTATACATACCCAATTTAAGTTAAGGGTCGAACTATCTTTGGGACTTTCAAATGTGCATTATTTGTTCAACTCCTTTTACACTTCATGTCAGGAGTTTAGGGTCATTATGGGTTTCTTTTTGTTATTCTAGATGTCTCATTATTAATGGTATGACATCCATGGTAGGAAAGAATTAAAGTAAGTCTATCCACATATAACAACTTTTTTCTATTAATACTGAAATAGGTTTCATGAGGTATTCATACAAGGCATACCCATATTTTTCATTTTCCCCTTTCTTTCAAATATTTGAGAATCTCAACATAATTTTTCTTGATAATGTGATCATGGAGAAGGGATGAAGAACCTCTAACTCTATTTTCTAAATATTTTTACTTCATATAAATTTATATAAGGATTTTAATATACATATCTTGAACTATTTCATAAGTTCATTTGTAAACTTTACGTACTTACACAATTCCTTAATCATATTTTGAATTCAGTCAATATATATGGTCTAAAAAATTGTGGATCTGACCATTTGTAAATGTGCATTGATGTAGGTTGTTTGAATCCACTGACCTTTCCTTAACTACATCTTTTAAGACTTGTATATCATACCATCAATTGTAATAGTGTGGTTTCTTCTTGCACGATCCTATAAAACATTATGTTTGACCAACCCATGAAATATAATTGAAAATCATGCAATGTATTCCACTTACTAATTCTATTTCACTTTCGTTATGAGTTGCTAATGTTTTGACATAGATATTTGATGTATCTATTTGAATAAATATATAATTACATTATGCTAAAGATTCAATATTAGTTTTATTTGCATTTACGCTAAATCAAGGTAAATGAGCTACATAATAAGTTGTATGGCTTGTTTTCTTCTGCTAGTCAATATGTCATGATATAATTTTCTGCTTATTTCTAAAACAAGTCTAATTGTGTCAAACAACTTCAAGTATTCTCTTGTCTAGTATTGGCAATAGATTTCGGGCTTTTAAGTTTGTACATCACAATTTTGTATTACTTCCTTTGCAATGTTGACTCATTTACAGAGTGTCATGTCCATTTTTTATTTATATCAATTCAATTGGTAATCAAATGAAAATAAATCGCTCTCCATTCCTTACTTTTATATTGTTTCATGGATGATTTAAATTTTTTATTACATTATTATTTTCTCTGTAATGTTGGTGATCAATTCTATGGTTGATGCATTCATAGTGACCAAAGCACATTCATTATAAAGTCGCACAACATGGTGTTGATTTTAATATGGGGTCCCATAATGATATACATTGAGGAAAAAATATAATATAAATAATAGTTACAAGAGAGTGTTTGGAAAATCCTCACTCAAATATTTTTAGCATGCATTTTTTGATACCAATGAATATTATGATAAAGGTGAAAGCTTAGTGATAAAGTCGAACTATAACAAAACTAATTTCCATAATTGCTTCAAACCCTCTCGATGATGATACATGCTCATATATTATAATAAGCTATTTACCTTTAACATATTATTACTTTCCTAAATGTAGAAATGCCCAAATAATTTTTGGTATGGCATGCCATTTATTTTCAAAATAAGGTATGCTCATTCATATATGGATTTTCTCTTTAAGGAAATGATGATTTAGACTATCTACTCAATAAGGAAATAATCTAACATTAGTCTAACATTTAGAGCATATAAATAGTTGGTAACAATTTCAATGTATGAGCAATTATATATGCATCCCTATATTTCAATTTTTTCTTCTTATTCAAAAATTAAATCTATGGTTTAATGTGGAATAATATACTAGTTACAGTCCTATATAAAAAGCTAAACCATACTAATTTCACTACTAGACAATTGTTATTATCTAAATGATAATTAGATAGAATTGAAATTTATTCACTTAAGATTTTTGACAGTCTAAAAACATCACTAAAATGTATTAAAATATCAATTAATATAAATTAATGTACTAATTTAACTACCTCTATTACTATAAATTATCATTAATATAATTTTAAACATTACAATTATTATTCTAAAATAGTTGATATACAATAATAATTATTATTAAAATTAATTCTTAGTGGCTAATATATCATCTTCCTAAGACGCAATGAAAAAGAAAACAAGATAATGATTGAAAACCCAGAGGGATACGACACCTTATAGACGAATAACGGGTCATTCCACGTGGTGGAGTTTTCCCTGAAAATTGTTAACATTAGCATGTAGTTAAGACCATCCTTGAGTAATATAAAGTTGAACCTTTCGACTTCACAGTGATAAGGCTCTATACATATAATACACAATTGTTGTAAAATATTGAGAACAATATTATTTGTTGCAGCTTAATGAATATTAGGAAAAAAATACAATAGTAATAAACTATAAAGTAAATTAGATAATTGATTAATGATATACTTTATATTAATATTAGTTAGTTTTATGTTTGTATTATACGGCTAAACATTTCAAATGTTATTTAATTTTAACACATTGAATACTTCCCTCCAAAATGTGAAGCTTTCAACTCAAGTTAGATCTTGCATGTAGCTCTGAACATTATTTTCTGAAAATCATAATTTTGAATACTAAATTTTTAATGGAAATTTGAAAGTAATATTTTTAGTGTTCATGTAATGAAAATTTGGAAACAATAATTACACCTAGGGAATATCTATGAAAGGATGGACATGAAATAGTAGCTACACCTGAGGTATCTCTGTGAAGGGTTAGGAATTAATTACATCGAACATATTTTTCTATGAGTTTGGGTTTGGAAGATATTGTTCATCCTAGCCAATAGTAGAGTATCATATTCGCCCGCCTTCGTCCGGAAAAAAATATAATATAAATAATAGTAACACAAGACAATATAATAATAGAAAAATATCGCTCCTCAATTTTTTGCATACATTTTTTGCTACCAATCGATATTCCAATAAAGGAGACACCTTAGTGAAAAGTAAAACTAAAATCATAATAATTTACATGTCGTGTCTCAATTGTTCCTAAAATATTATTTCCATACTATGTTCCAAGCTTTTTGGGGATGGTGCATGCTCATATATCATAATAAATTACTTAAGTTTCACATACTATTATTTTTCTAAACGTAGTAATGGTCCAATATTATTTGGTTTGGAAAGGAATCTATTTTCAAAACAAGGTATGCTCATATATATTTGAGTTTATTTTAAAGAAAATGATTAGTTGGATTATCTACTGATTAAGTAAATACCCGAACATCTAAACCAATATTTTTTAGAGGTTTATGTGTTTTTCATAGCTCCATGCCACATACTTTTAAGATTAATGATTGCATCGCCTATTTCATTATACTTATGCTCTACAAATTTTTGTGAAACTGGGAATATATTCTCAATTATATATGCATCCTTATATTTCATTTTGTTCTTCTATTCAAAACAGTAAACCTATGGTTTAAGTTGGAATAATATACTTATTACACTCACATCTAGAAACCTAAACCATATTGTTGTCACTCTCATGAAAATGATATTATATAAATAATAATTAGATAAAGTGAAAATTTATTTGCTCAAGATTTATGACAAGTGTAAAAACATCACTAAAATGTATTAAAACATCAAATAAACAAAATGAATGCACTAAGTTAACCACCCCTATTACTATAATATAATAAATTTAAATTTATCATTAATATGATTCTAAATGTTACAATTACTTTTCTAAAATAATTGATCTAAAATAATAATTATTATTAAAATTGCTTCTCCTTGGTTAATATCTCTTCTTCCTTGGATCTAATTAAACAAGAAAAAAGTTAATTACGAAATACATAGAGGCATCTCGTACCTTATACACTACTAGTGAGTTATTCCAGGGGCCATATCTTCCTTAAATAATTACCATGAGTTAGACTCCATTCATTAACATTGGCATGTAGTTAAGACCATTCTCGAGTAATAAAATGTTGAACCTTTCTTCCTTGCAATAATAATGCTCCACGCTTATACAATAAAATTTCTAATTGAAATTTGATAACAATATTTTTGGTGATGACTTACTGAATATTTAGAAACAAATACAATAAGATTAAATTATAAATCTGATTAGGTAAATATTTAATTAAATGTTTTACATTAATACTAATTTTCTTTATATTAATATTATATAGATAATTGTTTCAAACATTATTTAAAGTTAAGACATTGAATACTTACCTATGAACGAGATTCCTTGTAATCATAATGTTGCACACTAACTTTTTAATGGCAATTTGAAAGTAATATTTTTGGAGGTCTCTTAGAGAAAATTTGGAAAAAATAATTGCACATAAGGCATCTATATGAGGGATATCACATGAAACAATAATTTCACCTAAGGCATCTCTATGAGTGGTTAGAAAATAATTACACCAAACATTTCTCTCTGACAGGTTCAGTTAGACATATGCTATTAATCCAAGCCAGTAGTAGAGTGTTATTTTCTCCTCCTCCCTTCAATTAAAAGTTTGAATATAGCAAAAAAATGTCATTGGTAAGGCTCATGCATGTGACAAAACTTTAAGATGCATCACCAATGTCACATATTTTAACAGTCCTGAAAAAAGTGATGTATATTGATTGTCCTTGAAGGTTTTTCATGAAAGTGATATTCAATGACACTTTTAGTGACTTTTTTTTATTGAAACTCATTGATGCTCTTTTTATTACTTTTGGTGATGGTCAAAAACTATTCGTCACCATTGATGATTCCAATGTGTTTTTGATGATGATATGTTCTTGTTTTTATACTTTTTGTGAAAACATAACAATTTGAGACCACTGTTGTGGAAATTTTCCATTATGTGTCTAAGGCCATACTGCTTAGAGTCAAGCAATATTTTAAGACATGCTCTAGCATATCATAACACTCTTGTAGCATGTGCTGACATGCCCTATAGTCCCTAGCATGCCTTGGAACACCTTAGCATGCATTGATATACATTAGCACTTGGCATGTATTGGAACCTATTATTAGTGTGCTTAGTATGCCCCTTTTGAATAAGATAAAGTATTGACTCCCTAATCATCTTATGTGTTCATTTCCTTGAATTTTGTCTCAGTTTTTCCATTTTTTGCCTTGACACTCATCAACACATATTGGCATACCTTGGCACCCTACACATCCTAGCATGCCTTGGCACCTGACATGTGTTGGCAGGCCTTAACACTATTTGGCACATCTTAGCACACCTTAGAACTATCTATCAAACTCTATCACTTCATGAGTTGCCCTTATATTCCCTAGCATGCCTTAGCCGTGATTATCATACCTTGTCACTCCCTCCTTAACATCATAAATAGTACTTACGGACACTCCTTCACACACCCTCATATTCATTAACTTTCATGAATTTGGACATGATACTCACTTATGTTGTCCTGGTACTCCCTCAGAGTCATGAACATGTTTTGGAACTCTATAGCACAACTTTACATTCTTCAACATGCCCTACAAAGTCATAGCATGCATAACACTCTCTAATGCACATTGGAACTTGGCACGTGTTGGTGCTTGGTAGCTCTTATCATGTTTGGCATGCATTGAGATTACTTGGTATGCTTCAGAATGGTTTAATATTGAATTTATTTGAGACGAAGTTTTGGAAAGTAGATGAGAAGAAACATAGGAAAATTTTGAACTTAGAATTCACTAACATTTGGCACTTGGCACTTATTTGCACCTACTGTTGGTGTGCCTAGCATGTCTTTCATGGACAAGATAAATTTATTACTTATTAACCCCATTATGTGTTAATTCCTTATAGTTTAACTTTTTTCTCCCTTTTGTTTCGTTAACATTCATTGTCACGCATTGTCAAACTCTTGCACATATTGGCATGCCTTACCACATGACACATCTTAGCATCTTTGACATGCCTTCACACTATCTCAGACATGTTAGCATTTCGAATCACACCTTGGAACTGATGCCCTCACAATTATCCTTACATTTTTCAACCACTTGGGAACCTTACATTCCCTTGAACACCTTGGCACATCATAGTTGTCATGACCTCATAGACATCCTTAATCTTTTTGCAACTCGGGAATATAACCAACTCATTAGAAAAACAATGTTACACCCAACCCAAAGTATCCCTCTCTCTGAAATTTCTTTTTCCATACCATTTCATAACCATAGTATTCCCTCCTATAAATCCTATTCTGAACTTCTCCTAAGACACTTGATCCTTGGGACAGCTAGAATTCACTAACACTCCTTGGCACACACTCTTATTTATTTATTTCCAATAATTTTGACCTATTTCTTCCATTGTGTTCCCTTGGCACTCCCTAACACTCCTGAACATGAATTCACATTTATGTCATGCATTAGCATGCCCTTTCATTCCGTGGCATTCCATGACACTCCTTAGCTATCCCACCCTCACAACTAATCTTACTTTTTCTGATAGTTGGAAACCTAACCAAGTCTTGCCTTGACTACAAAAGCTTGGCCAATTCCTTGGAACTTGCAAACACTCCTTAGCATGCATTGGCACACCTTACTATTTGGTGCACCTTGGTATGCTTCCCTAACACTCTAACATGCCTTGGTATTGCATATAATACCTTGTTACTCCTTCCTTAGAAAAATTAGAACTCATTGAAACTTCACCTCTGTACATTTGAAACTAGTGCCCCTTGTGCTTCCATAGAACTTGGCCCTAACACTCCCTACCAAGCGTTCGTGCCATACCTTGGTAGTTGCAACATCTTGGCATCTCTCAGAATTTGGCTTGTATTGGCATGTTTAACATTCCTTCAAGCTATGTAGCATGTCTTAGTACTTTGTGGCATTCCCTCGCACACCTTCCCTATCCCTAGATTTCATGCAGTCATAGATAGCCTTACCTTTTTAATGACTTGGGAACCCAAACAAGTCATAGGAAAAAAATGTTGTGCCAAACCCAAAGTCTCCTTTTGTCTAAAGTTGATATGACAAGCCCCCTATTGTACCCATAGGTTCCACTCCTACAAGTCCTATTCTAAACTTCTCCTAACATACTTTGTCCTTGAGACATGACAATCCTTGGAACACACTTTTATTTGTCCACTTACATGCATTTTGACCTAGTGCTCCCTTTTGATTCCCTGTCACTCCCTGAAACACCTCGACATGAATTGACAATTTCTGACATGTGCTAGCATGTATTTTCATTCCTTGGAATGCCCCAGCACTCCTTAGTTTCCATCCCCTCACAAATACCCTTAATTGTTTAGGGACTTGGGAACCTAACCAAGTCTTGCCTCGACTACAATAACATGACCAAGTTACAGTTACTACACCTAGACTATGCCTTGTTCACCTAAGAATTGAATATAAATCATCTTAGTCTACTCACGTACAATTTCAACTTATCCCACATAAGAAGTTACAAGTGACCAAGTCAAGGGTCATGTCCAACCATGAGCATAAAAATATTGAGCAACATAGCTTACATCTTGACATGCCATAGCACTTGGCACATAACAATCCCTTGGTACTTTGTAGCATGTGTTATCATCGTCTGCATTCCCTTTCATGCTTTGGCACTTCCTAGAACACCCTAGCACTCCCTCACATGCCCTAACACTCTGGCATGCCTTGGCACTTCCTAGCATATAACCTTGTCACTCCCTCCTTAACACATCTGAAACTCACTAATACTCTGTATCACACACTCTCATTCAACCTTTATTTCTATTCAGTTTGAAATAGTTCTCCCTTGTGTTTCCATGGCACTCCCAAACACTCCCTGGCACACATTCCACACCTTAATACCTGGAAAATATTTTCATGTCACCTTGGCACTATAGGATTACCTGGAACTACCTAGCATACCTTGTTACTCCCTTCCTAACATAGCTACAATTCACGGAGACTCACTATCACGCACTCGAATTCATTCATTTCCATGCATTTGAAACTAGTGCTCCCTTGTGCTTTTGCAACACTCCCTAAAACTCCCTAACATGCATTGGCACACACTAGCACCTAGCACATCTTGGCATGTTTCCATAGACTCTAGCATGCCTTATCACTTCCCAGAATATGTAGAACACCTAGAACTCACTTACACCTCTTGTGACAAAATATTATTCATTCATTTCCATGCATTATTTTGACCTAGTGCTCCCTTTTGTTTCCCTGGCACTTTGTAACACTTCCTAGCACGCATTGACACACTTTAGAACCTAGCACATCTTGGAAACATTCTTCCTGACACCCTAGCATGCCCTAACACTGCCTAACATACCATGTCACTCCCTCCTTAACGCACCTGAAACTCACTAAAACTCACTGTCACACAATCTTATCCATCCATTTCCATGCTTTTCAGCCTAGTGCTCCCTTATGTTTCCCTATCACCCACGAACACTCCTTAACACACATTTGCACACCTTGTCATTTGGTACATCTCGACATGGTTCCCAATAACTCTAACATGCATTGGCACTGCCTATCATACCTTATCACTCCCTTCTTAGCATACTTAGAACTGGGTAACACTCCCTATTACATACACTTGTTCATTCATTTACATGCAATTAAATCTAGTGCTCCATTGTGTTTGTTGGAACTCCCTAACACTCTTTACAATGCATTGGCACCACACCCTAACAACTAGCACACCTTGGAATGCCTTATCACTTGGCATGTATTGGCTTGCCTAACATGTGTTGGAACTATCTAGCATCTGTTAGAAATTCTTGGCAATTGTTGGCTATAACATTGATGACTCAATTCTCATAATAGTGCATGTAACTGAGGAAGAGATAATGAGGGAGGAGAAGATTGTGTGGATAGTATAATTCTAGAGTATCCTTCAATGTCTATAGGTATTTTTTATTTTTATTTTTTGCATTTCTAGATAATAATTTTGTATCCAATAGAATTAAGTCAAAGGATCGTTTTAACATGATATTTTAATCCTCTTTCTTCAAGATATACTAAGATATTCTCTTTTTTCTACATTATCTATTATTGACAAGTCTTTTTATTTGGAATTGAGTATACACACACACACACACACACACACACACACACACACACACATATATATATATATGGGACCATGTGTTTCAATGAGCAAAGAGGTGTAATTGCACAATTATGTTCGCTAGATGTTTCCACATCAGAATCATCTATTTATCCAGATCTCCAAAAAGTCGTGGACAATCATTCCAAGGTATTTGAGGCTCCCAAAGGTCTCCCACCTATGCGTGATCATGATCATACTATTCATCTGATTCCAGGAAGTGTTCCTCCAAACATCAGGCTGTACATATATCCCTATCTCCAAAAGAGTGAAATTGAACGTATGGTTGCAGAAATGCTAGAGGCTGGTATAATTCAACCAAGTCAAGTTTCTTTCTCTGCTCCAGTAGTATTGGTGCACAAGAAGGATGGATCATGGCGCATGTGTCCGGATTATAGGGAGCTCAACAAGCTCACTATTAAAGATAAGTTTCCCATTCCTGTCATTGATGAATTACTGGATGAATTTGCATGGATCAATTTACTTCACCAAGTTGGATCTTCGTTCAGGATATCATCAAATCAGAATGAAGACTGAAGACATACCGAAAACAACATTTAGAACTCATGAGGGTCATTATGAATTTTTGGTCATGCCTTTTGGCCCTACCAATGCACCCTCACATTTCAAGGTTTGATGAATTCCATTTTCAAACCATCCTTAGAAAATTTGTGTTAGTATTTTTTGATGATATACTAATCTACAACAAGTCTTGGAAGGATCATGTTGAACATGTTGACAGGGAGCTACAACTATTGAAGGAGAAACAATTATATGCAAAAAGATCCAAATGTTTCTTTGGAGTCCATGAGGTGGAATATTTGGGTCATATTGTATCTCATGAAGGAGTTAAGGTAGACCCTAGCAAAATTAAAGCCATTAAGGAATGGAAAATCCCCACATCCATAAAGCATCTGCGAGTATTTCTTGGGTTGACAGGGTATTATCGCAAGTTTGTTAAGAATTATGGGAGAATAGCAGCACCTCTAACAACATTATTGAAGAAAGATGCATTTTCATGGACTCCAGAAGCAACAAGGCCTTTGAACATCTTAAAGAGGCAATGTGCCAAGCACCGGCCTTAGCTACACTAGACTTCACGAAAACCTTCATTGTGGAATGTGATGCTTCAGGAAATGGAATTGGTGCTGTTCTAATCAAGATGAAAGACCCATTGCTTTTGAAAGTCGTCCAATCAGGGAAAGTTTTTACACAAAGCTATTTATGAGAAGGAAATGTTGGCAATACTCCATGCACTTAAGAAATGGCGACCCTACCTAATGGGAAGACACTTCAAGGTAAAAACAGATCATGATAGCCTTAAATACTTTTTAGAACAAAGATTATCCTCTGGAGAGCAACAAAAGTGGGTCACAAAGATGTTGGGTTATGACTTTGAAATCATCTACAAAAAAGGGAAGCAAAATGTGGTGGCAGATGCACTCTCAAGAAAGGATGGGGATGTGGAAGAATTGTTGTGTGCCATTTCTATTATCCAACCAGATTGGATAAATGAAGCAACGGAGGAATGGAAGAATGAAGAAAAACTGTGGTCACTTATTCGAAAGATACAACATGGTTCCAGTACGTCTGATACATTTAGCTTGAGAAATGATTCGTTATGGTACAAAGATCACTTATACCTCTGTAAGAATTCCCAGCTAAAACAAAAGATTCTTATGGAATTGCACACTGCTCCCTTAGGAGGGCACTCAAGATTTTAAAAACTTACCACAGGGTTAAGAAAGTATTTTTTTGGGATGGCCTTAAATCAGATATTCAAAAGTTTGTGGTGGAATGTTTGGTTTTCCAACAAAATAAAGTTGAAACAATTAAGACACCAGGTCTATTACAACATTTATCCATTCCAAGCCGACGTTGGGAGGAGGTTTCAATGGATTTTATGACAGGTTTACCCAAGTCTGAGGGAAAGAGTGTCATCATGGTGGTAGTTGACTGACTTACCAAGTATGCACACTTTTGTGCATTATCACATCCATTTAAAGCTAGTACAGTTTCTACTGCATTTATGGAAACAATTCAAAAGCTACATGGAAACCCAAAGATTATTGTAAGTGATAGAGATCCCATTTTCACTGGAATTTTTTGGACATAATTATTTTCTTGTATTGGTACTCAGTTAGCTCATAGTTCATCTTATCATTCTCAATCTGATGGGAAAACTGAGATAGTAAACAAATGTTTAGAAGGATATCTTCGTTGCTTTGTATCTGATAAATAGACACAATGGGTCAAATGGATGCCTCTGGCTGAATGGTGGTATAACACTTCCTTCCATACAACAACAAAAATGACCCCATTTATGGCACTTTATGGGTATCAACCACCATCCATCACATCATATTTAAGAGAAAATTCTAAGGTTCAAGCAGTGGAACATCACATCGAACATCACAACAAGTCCTCCAACTCTTAAAGGATAACCTCGTGTTGGCACAGAATAGAATGAAACAACAGGCAGATCAACATCGCAGTGAAAGAAGTTTTGAGTAGGTGATTGGGTATTCCTACGGCTACAACCATATAAGCAAATGTCCCTCAAGCAAGCTAAGAAGGATAATAAATTATCACCAAAGTATTAGGGTCCGTACAAGGTGTTGCAAAAGATTGGTACTATGGCATACAAATTCGAGCTTCCTGCAGCTTCTCGATTGCACCCAGTTTTCCATGTTTCATGTTTAAAGAAGGTTATAGGCGACAAGCTCCCAGTTCAAACAATATTGCCAGAACTTGACGAGGAAGGAAAAATTATATTGGAACCGGAAGCAGTCACAGAAACAAGATCTCGACAGCTACAAAATCGATCAATTTCGGAGTATCTTATCGAGTGGAAGAACTTATCTACTGAAGATTCCACATGGGAGGATGAGAATTTTATACAGAAGCATCTAGAACTACTCAAGCGTTGAGTACAACACTTTTTTGAAGGAGAGGGGCATGTTAGGTCCCTATAATACTAGTGATTACCCCATTACTATTTAATTTGTATCCCTTATTAATATTGTTGTGCCCCTATTGTCCCCATATTGCTATTACTATGCCCCATAGAATCCCTCTATTGTTATTTTTATGCCTTTATATTATTATTGTAAGGTCGGCTTCGTTATATTGTGACCCCTTAGACTCCTATATATAGGAAGGAGGTTTTTTCATTTGAATCATCAGAGAATTGTTCATTTATGTAATGTAAAGGAGGTTGCCCCCTCGAAGAGGCTGAATTCTAAGGCGTTCATCTATCTTTTCTATATTTTTGTGAGCTGGTTTCATAACAATTTCTTAAACTACCATCCTTCACTCCATATGTCTTGGAGTTAAAATTCCTGCCTAGATTGCAAGATGTTTCAAAATGATTGCCTCCTCATACATATGCCTGCAATTTACTATTTCATGTTCTAGAGGTTTCAAATTGACTGCCTTTCCATACAAATGTTCATTCTCTATCGTCTTGCCATTTTTAAATTCCCAAATTTCCATCCTTTATTCCATGTCATTTAGATTTACCAACTTAACTTTCCCGTGGTTGCAAACTAGTAGCTTGTCTACTAGATGGCATGAAGTTACCACTCCAGTTTCTAGATGTTCTAACTTCTTTACCAATTGTCTCCCCGTCATTATCATCATCATATTCATCTTCATCCTTCTCATCATCGTCTTCATCCTTCCCTTCGTCATCATCATCTTCATAATCATCCTCATCCTCAGTCTCAGTCTCAGTTTCATCCTCATTGAAAAGTATTTTACTATAGTTGTTGTCATCCAAACTCTCCTCTCCTATGATTCTTTGTTTCCATAAGGATGATTATCACAATCATCACTTTTTTTTTTTTAGCACTGTCATTGTCTCCATCTATCGAATCTTTTTGTTGTGATTGCCCCTTTTTCTTCTTGTCTTCAATCTCCTTCATCATTAACTGAATATACTTCCCTCTCAAGGTTACAAGAGGATGTGCCTTGACTAACTCAACTCTTTTGAAGGCCTCTCTGAGGATGATGGTTATGGTACCATTCTTCATAGCCTGGTAAAAAATCCCATGATGGCTACTAAAACACCCCACAAACTTGTGTTAGAGATCCATTAGTTCATGAAAATTAAAGTGTACACCTGTGAACTTTCTTGTTAACCATGATGCATAACAACTCATGCAGAACATCGATCACCTCCTTCTCCCCTAAATCACTATCAGGGTCCAAATGAGATGTATCCTCATAAGGAGATATATAGGGTAGTTTTTGCCATGCTTGTAACAATTTCATAACTTTTTGTTTCATTTCATGCCCCCTGGAAAAAAATTGATAAGAAAAGCAAGAGGCATACCTTTTCTGTGTTTTCCAACACTAGCTTCTCTCTTCTCTAATCTTGATACATCCAATTCATTATTATAGCATACGATATCCAATCCAGGCATATTATCAGACATGGTGACGATGCTAAAATAGTTAGGATAGTTGGTCACCAAGCTCTCCACATAATTATCTAGCAAACCCAAATCCCATTTCATCTCGTCTATTAAGATTAAGTGAAGTTGTTTTGGAAGTGTGATCATGAGTAGCTTACAAAGCTTCTCTATATTATTTGATTCATGTTGTCAATGGATTCTCTCTTCCTCTTTTTCGAGTACGAGGGCCTCTTTGCTCAATCGGAACCATGGAATATTATTTTTTTTAGCAGTATATTCCTCAAATATCGACAAATAATTCTTGGGAAACTTGGAAACCCTAATCTTAAAGCCAAGTTCCCTGTTTTTCTTTGAAACAACATCGATAGGAAAAAATTCCCCAGGCTGCTGCTTCACAATTTCTTTGAGAGAAACGACTGATTTTGCCTCCCTCCCTCTCTCTCGAAAACATGATCCACGGCTCTACCTTTGTGCCATTTCAATTTGACATTCAACAAGAAAACAATTCTATACATATCAGTAGATATGGCATTCCTCGAGAAATGGAATTGGATTTGGGGTTTTAGTAGAAGAAGAACAAACTCTATGCAATGTTTGGAATCCATATGAAATAGAAATTTCTTGCCTATGAGACATTTTTCATTTACAATGGATAAATAATAGTGGCATAGGTGAAGTCCATGATCATACCTTTAATTTCATCTATTTGGACCTTACTGCTCAGCTGTCATGGTGGTAATTCCTTGCAGAGTGTCATGCGGGGTTTTAGTGGCATTTTTCATGCCATCATGTTAATATTTCTTACGACTCAAGTAGATAGGTCAAAAGAGGGAGGGTGTTGACATGAAATAATTAGCTCTAATCATAGTTAACATCAATAAATACAAAGAATGAAGATTTTTTTTTATCTAAGGGAATTGGTAGTTGGTTGTAGTTTCCTAGCCACCCATTGTGGTTGAGATTCACTGCTACCATTGTAACATTTGGGGAAAATGCACACTCTATAAGAACACCTTCCTATTTGGGGCGATTTACAATTATGGTATACAAACATAATGAAAGTAGTACATGGTAATTTTTCTGAAATTTTGTAGTTACAATAATAATATAAGTTTATATACAAGTTACAACAATTAATTGAGTATATACGAAGTGAAAGATTATATAGCACACAAATACTCATGAAGGTTTTTTAGATAAATCATGGAATGATAAACATATTATTCCTGCACTAGTTTTATCCCACACCTAGCAATTTTCATCTTCCGAGCTCTACTCATTAAAAGTGAAGTGAACAATAGAATAATGACCAATGCCATTCATTAGTAGGAAATAGGATTTAATTGTTGCTAAATTTGTCTTGTTTGGATTTCTTAGTATGCATATGAAATGAATAAGGTCCACACTACGAGGAAGAAAGTGATTGGCTGTTATGAAACCAACTACAAAAAGACAGAAAAGATAGATGAACGCGTTAGAATTCAGCCTCTTCGAGGGGGAAACCTCCTTTAAATTACATAAATGAACAATTCTTTGATGATGCAAACGAAAAGGCATCCTTTCTATATATAGGAGTCTAAGGGGTCATAAAATAATCAGAGCCGAAATAACAATAATAATGTAAGGGCACAATAATACCAATAGTGGGCTTCTATGGGGCACAATAGTAACAATATGGGCACTACATGGGTACATCAATATAATAAGGGGGTTGTACTAATAATAATAGGGGGTTACACTAGTAGTATAGGGGCTTAACATGCCCCTCTCCTTCAAAAGGTGTTGTCCTCAACGCTTGAGTAGTTCTTGATGCTTCTGTATAAAATTATTGTCCTCCCATGTGGAATCTTCAGTGGGTAAGTTCTTCCACTTGATGAAGTACTCTAAAATTGATCGATTAGTAGCTGTCAACTTCTCGGTTCTGTAAACTCTTCAGGTTCCAATATGCTTTTTCCTTCCTTGTCAAGTTCTGGCAATATTGTTGAAACTGGGATATTCGACAACTTTTGAATGTGTTCCCACCTTGCTTTGCCATTCTTCCATTCATACCATATGTTCAATTTCACTCCTTTGGGCATATGGATATCTATAAGGCTTGACATTTGGAGGAACACATCCTGGAATAAAATGAATAGCATATCACGAATACGTGGGAGACCTTTGGGAGTCTCAAATACCTTGGAATGATTATAAATCTGTAATTTCGGTTCTTCCAATTCTGAAATTGCGACTTGCAGTAGCCCTATGCATTCTCTTTCCAATACCACCAGTCTAATCCAAATTGGATTCTCCAAGGAAGATTTATGCCAAATCTCCCACAGTGACCTGATTATAGACTAGTTTAGTAGAGCGAACTTGTATGACGTGCCACGTGTCACTGTTTCGAGCTTTGGCTCTAAAAAAATATATATAAGAAACCACAATCTATCCTCTTTGTGTACCTTCTTACGAAATTTCAGTCCGATGCTCAGAGAGAAAGTTATGATGATTTTCCCCAGGTCCCCTGTTTGGAATGTAATTCAGGAGTCTGCAAAAAGACCAACTTCCTCAGATCATTTCTCCGCAAATATAGCACAAAAAGCTCTGAAATTCAGACCTGAGGTTCGGTGCAATTTCGTCTCAAATGGTTTTTTTTCTTTTGAAACATCGCAAAAAATATTTTACAGCAAAAATGCCATGATGACCTATTTGGAGCAGCAAAACCCTAGAATCCAAAGCTTTGATACCAAATGTTATGAAACCAGCTCACAAAAAGATAGAAAAGATAGATGAATGCCTTAGAATTCAGCTTCTTCGAGGGGGCAACCTCCTTTACATTACATAAATGAACAATTCTCTGATGATGCAAATGAAAAGACCTTCTTTCTATATATAGGAGTCTAAGGGGTCATAATATAATCAGAGCCAACATAACAACAATAATGTAAGGGCACAATAATTAAACAATAGTGGGCTTCTATGGGGCACAATAGTAACAATATGGGCACTACATGAGTACATCAATATAATAAGGGGGTTGTATTAATAACAATAAGGGGTTACACTAGTAGTATAGGGGCCTAACATTGGCATGCCCATGAAGACACTGATAGCCTAGGAATGTTGAAGGAAAAGGGATCAAAATGACATACACCTAGTGTTATAGCACGTCTGATGGGATTGGATGCCATGTCAGCAGAATCAATTTCATTGCAACATATATTCATCCCCAAAAGAACAACATTGGGAATCAGAAACAATGGCCTAAGTCACCCCATGATCCCACTTTTTTTAAAAGCATTTAAAGTTCCAACCAATAAGTTGGTAAAAGAATATTCATTGCCTAAGACTTAAGAGCAGCCCATAGAACATATTGATTAGAAAAACTTTTATGGATCTCATCCATTTCAGGATCATCCTTAAGAAAAGAAGCTACAAGAGTTTAAGAAATTGTGCGTAGCTGGGCAAGATTCAAAGGTTCAAGATCATTCAAAGTTTATCTAGCCAGATAACTCAAAAATGTAGTTAGCGGAAAAACAAATAATTGTATGTGAAAATCTGAATGACACAAAAATGGCCCTTTGTACATGAGATTTTTATTAATTCTTAGCATCTTGCAACTGATGAAGAGCTTCAAAGTTCCAAATAATTTCTCAACGCACTGGAAGTTTTGCAATCAAACAAGAAATTGTTCCTAAAATTTGTTCAGGAACCAAATTCATTGTTTGAAAAGCATCCTCAAGATATATAATCTACTTCAGAAACCGGAGAGTTTTTTTTTTTTTTTTTCCAAAAATGAAGTTATCAAATCCAATGAAAAGTCATAGGGAATTGAAGGAAAAGGAGAACATCTAAATCATTGCAAAGGAGACAAGAAAAATGAAAAATGCCTTCAGAAGGAGAATGGGAATTTTTTTTTGATATAAAGTGAATTTCAACAAGTATGAGTATTTCCGCCTGAGAAGTCAATGCTAGACTGTTCTGCATGGGGACAAAAGAACATTTGTGCTACGTTAAATTAAGATGGTAAAATTAACATTTGTTCCTTACTAACAAGAATAGTTGTCTTAGAGCATGCTGTAGTAAGATGTCAAAATTTTAGGCCCAGTCCATCACCAAGTTTCTCCCCATGACCTCAAATTGGATTTACGAATCCAGAAGGGGTGAGGGATATCACTCAATATTTTCTTCAGGAAGTGAGTAACATGCTTAAAATGGGTTTTGTGATGAAGAGAAAATATGAGTCAAGGATTAATGGAGAAGTTGTATTCAATCAAATACGTGAAGTTCCTAAGCATCCAAGGCAAATCTCCTGATAGATTGCAAGGCAAGTAAAGGAAAATGTGACCAAAGATATGGAAAACGATTCATCTAGTTTAGTTGAAGTTCCAGTCTAATGGTTTTTTTTTTTGAAAAAAAATTGTTCACTAAACAGGTTGATTGATACTTCTCCAGATGCGAGCATTAATACTTCCCTAGAATCTTCCACCTTTGGTACCAAATCTTCATGGGATTATAGAACCGGGTTAGGCTCATCCTTGTCATCTTCCCCTTGCAAAACTTCTAATTCGCCTGAATATGGAAACAAAGTATTTGGGAAGAAAATTTTAGAAAGGTTGAGAGCTACTCAAGGGCATGAAGAGAAGCAACACATCATACAAATTCAAGATACCTTAGGGAAACTCCTTGCTTTTCCCGATGAAAATAAATAAGTGTCACAGTAAAAAAGCTACCAACAAAATAATAGAGCTAACATAGGTGATGAGGAATGTTATGAATTCTTTTGTGATATGCATGAACCAGGTAGCAAGATTAAAAGGCCTAGTAGATAGGACAGACATTCAGAGTGGGATGGCTCTTTAGACACAAAATTTTTGACAATAATAGAGATATTTCACTGAGTAACCTACTGAGATCCCAATCTCTTCAAGTATTTGCCACAAATTTTGAAAGTGGTAGTGTTGGGAAGAATAAAAATGCTTCTTGTGTTATCAGGGCCGCTGAAAATGAAATTGATAGTGACAGATGAGGCAACACCCTACCTGTGGAATAAATCAAATATAAGAGAGAAAGATCTAGGTTTAATGATAAAGTTTCAAATTTGAAAGGCATATTTCTACCGAGAAAGTGGAGGTCATGTAACATGAAAATGGATTCCCTGTGTAACATGTAGTCAAACAATTATCTTGAAATTTACTTGGATAAGGGATGTGATTTACTGCCCAAAGTTCCTTTGAATCAGGAATGGTCAAGGAGAGATTAGATAATCTCCAAGTTGTATCACTACATAAAACTTGTCCACAATCAAGAGATGTTCCAGACATGCAACAGAACAATTGCAGAGCACATGAAACATACATAGAGTCTCACCTATAGATGAGAAAGGATACATGGAAACATAACAATTACAGAACAAATGTAACATACACATATTGTCACCTGGAGATGAGAAAGGATCTCAAGAACACATTCTTGAAGCATCAATTTTGGTCCCTGCAATAGTATACAATGAAACATTGTCTAGTATTGGTGTTTGATGCCAGGGTTACCCACGCTTACACCCACAGTATGCATCTACAATGCATAAGTACATTTGTCCCAGGAATTTTAAGTCTCTAACAAGTCAAAATCTCAACCATCAATGGTTAAGGATCCCTTTCTTAATCTCTGCGGAATAATTTATTAAAACCCAACATAGCCTAACCCTTAGGAAATATCCACTTATTTGGATTTTAATTAGCCCTCAAGCCTTCATTTATGACTTTATTAAAGTATTTCATTAAACCCTTCTATTGGGACTCATTCACTCCCATAAACCTTAGTTTAAGCTTTCGCTAATCCTTTAACCACATATATATAACCTTCCCTCTTTAAACATTGGTTACATAGCATTTATCACATAAACTTACCTTTAAACGCGTAACTTCAAATTATATCGGAATACAAAGGAATAATTGACTGAAATGCATAGGTAGGACTTCAAACATTATAAACCCGTGTTCATAATTGTCGTCGAGTCCGCACTCATCCATTGCCTTTCCATTGCACTCTCCATTCAAACTCCGATCAGCGATCAAATTATGACCGTCGATCTAGACTCGATATGACAGTAGGAATTTCACTCGATCAATAGAACAAAATGACGACGCTCCGCCGTCGATCTTCCTTCTTCATATCTAATGGTTGATGTTGGTTTTGGATAGGCACTGAGCACGGGGATTAACCACCCGATAAAGCGGTTTCCCCATACCACCTTTGTGCTACATGTCAAATGATGAGTGGAATCGTGTGCTCACCCTTCCATACCACTTACCATTTAAACCTCGCCCGAAATACCACTTTCATATATAAATTCGCCTTTTTGCCGACTATCTTCGGCGCTCTTTCACCATGCGATGGTTGTTGATCTATGAGATCGATGGTTCTTGTTCTTTGTCATCTACACTGTTGATCTTTGAGATCCAACAGTTCCTATGTATCGATGACTTGCCTCTTCGTTTGTCCCTTTTCCTTGACTTTAGTTCATTCCTCAGTGTCTTTCCTGTGGTTTTGGGGTTTTCTTCAGTGTTTCAACCTTCTGCTTCTGCTGCTCAACTTTCTCTGAGCTTAACTCCTCTGTGAATTCTCACTTCGCTACCTCTCTAGAGCTCCACCTTGGTTCTCCAATTGGATTCAAAGACACATTATGATTCTTCTGAATCATTCTCTCCTCTGCATTGTTCTACAGAACTCTGTCTGCAACCTCTGTTACAGAACCTACAAATTCACAAATTACATGTAATTCATTCAATAGATACTCGATTCACATGCCTACACAATTAAGAAATAAACCTCTATATATATAAGTATAAACAAATGCTTACATATCAAGACTCTCTATCTCTCACAGGCCTGATCTTCAATATCAATGGCCTCTTCCTTCTTTTTCACTCTACCCGTAGGCTTACATTTATATCAGAAAGGTTTTGTTGAACTAATTCTAGTTCAAACCCTTAATCTACTAAACTGACTCCTAAATGTCCTCTAAGTCCACTTCTAACTCTAATTAATCCCTACGAACTCTCTCTGGTTCCTCGAATCATGAAACTGCCTTAAGAGTTATAATTGACTTCTAACTCTCTTGTCATTATTAACCACTCATGTTCTCCTTAATTCAAGAGCATTTACAACATCCTCACAACATCTAATTAATTCTCATCCTACTCACTCAAAAGCCTAAATATTACATTAATTCATCACTTAGGAATCCAACTTCCTTAAAACACATGACCCTCTATGTCTACTAAAATACAATGATTTTCTATTGGGTTGAATGCTCTTGCATGAGACTCCCAAAGTAGAAAATATTCATGATCTCCTGATCATGTGTTTTCATGTGTTGGTAAAAACCTCCAGGGTCCTAAAATTTAGTTTGTAGCTGCCCAAGTGTCTTGCACCTTTGCAGCTGCTGTATTTCTACTGTCTTCTATTTCATCTTCCTCTCTTTGTCAATCTGGTTCAAGTTTTGATTGATCATCCTTCCTACTGCTATCATTTTCCTCCATATGCACACTACTTCATCATTAACTACCATAACTCTTCAATCTCCACCTTTGGCATATCTTTAGGTTGGTCCATATTTTGACATTCTCTATTACCTCTTTCTCTCTACTTTAGGTTGTTGCTACTGTCCACTAACTCTTCAAATTGCTGTTTATTTTCTTCTCTTTGAAGTTGTCGGATTCTTACTTTTTCTTCTACTTTTGCTCTTGCTCCAATTTTTTCTACCCTAGATATTGTTGTAGTTACTGCTCTAGGTATCACTATAGACATTGCTTCCATCCAAACTTCCTGAATATCTTTAAGGATATCTCCCTCTGCAACATCTAATTTCTACATTGAATTCTGACTTTCTAGCATTCTCTCTAGCAATTGAGCATCTCTTTTCCATGGATTAAATTATTTCATAGAATCTTCTTCTTTTATCTTTATTTGGCTGCTCATCTGTGCCAAATTTCCTCTAGCATCTGCAGCTAAACTTGCATTCACAAAACATTTGTTAAAATAAAAAACATAAGGCTTTAGTGCCTTATTTTCCTTTGGCAACAATTCAATTTGCTTCTCTATTTCTTTCTCCTCTGTCAACACATCAGTATGCTGTTTTGAATTCTCAAAAGAATTCATGAGACTATCAATTAGCCTCACCTACACATCATCTATTTCAATGATTCCTCCCTGCTTTTGTTCACAGTAGTGAACTTCTTCTTCCTTAGCTCGTTGCTGGTTAACTCTTCTTTGAAATTGTTTGATTCTTACTTCCTCTCTTTCATCCTTACCCTCTTGTTCTTTAAGAACCTCCATATCATCTTCAAACAATCTCCATCCTTCCCCAATGACATTCATTGGATCATTTATTTGGGACAACATTTCTTCATTCTTCATTGGAATAAGACTGCCATCTTCCTCCTTTATGACAGCTCTAACATTCTGCTACCTACTCCTAGGTGACTCTTTTGTCTCCTTTTGGTTCTGAGATCTTGCCATCTCAGTATTGATCTGAACAGATTTTAGATTCTGCTCCTTATCTCTAACAAACTCTAAAGTTTGTTCATCCTCTTGTGTTGTACTCGCAGTCATCCACAAATTATTAATTTTAAAATCATAAGACCTGGTGGTTTTACTCGACTCTTCATTCATCACATTTCCTTGTTGCTCTGAGTATTCTAAGTGATTTAGCTCCTCAAGCTCAACTTCATCTCCTTCCTTCACAAGGAATGGTTCTTGTCTTGTAAGAGCTCTAATTATTAATTTGTCAATGAGTTCTTTCTGCTGTAACAACTCAATACTTTCCTCCTTTGAGGGGTCTTCTTTATCATACTCTGCTGCTCTAGAGTACCTTTTATCCCCTGAAACACATTTCTCCTCATGCTTCAGTTCAAGAGCTCTATTTAGCTTCACTTTAGAGTATTCATCTTCTGTAAGATACTCATCCATGCTTTTGACAGCTTCACAAGACTGTCTATCCTCTCCTATGCATCCTGCAAGCACACCAAAACTATTAGGTTCAAAAACACAAGGCTTGATGGCCTTATACATCAGCTCTTCATCTTCAGTCAGCATCTCCTCATGCTGTTTTGAACTATCTCAATAGTCCATGAGATCTTCACTTGATCTCCATTCTTTAGATTCAGTGTAATCTTCACTTTCTCCCAGAATTTCTCCCTATTTTGGTTCACAAATGGACTCTTCCATTTCCAACTCAACTTCTTGGAGTTTTTCCATTAGCCACTTTATTTTCTTTTGCTATAGCCTTCTCTACATCTCATGCCACTCCACTGGCTTCTTCCTTAATACCCAACCTTGTCTCTGGTTTTCGTCTAGCTGCATTGTTAACACATCAAGTTCTTTTCTTATCTCAGCCAACTCCTTATCAATATCCTCTTGACTCAGTCTCTTGCCATCTGCTTTGGCATTCTTCTTCTCATATCTTCTGTTGTGGCTTCTCTCTGAACCTATGCTATGACTATCAATAGTCATCTTCTTCTCCTCTTTCTGCATGAGCTCCTCACTCATCTGCAAAAAGCCTCTGCAACAGCTAGACCTCGTTGTTGTAATCCTACCTCACTAAGCTCTCCTCACTCAGTCTTTTCGTAAGCACGGGTCCTCTATCTGGAACCTCCTCTTAAGCAACACGTTTGCTCCTTCTAGGCTTCTGTAATCTTTCACTCTCTCTTGAGAACACTTTAGCTATCCTCTCTCTGTCCAACCTCTTGTTGGATTCTCCAGTTTCACTGCCACTTCTCCTTCAGAGTGTTTTCCTTACTCTACCTTCAAGAACACATTTGGTTCTCCTCTGATAGCTTCTCTTACTGTCCTTTTCTGAGATGCTTCATCTATAACCACAATATTCAATTTCAATTTGAAACGAAACACACTATCTTACCTCCAAGATCTATGTATGATCTTATTCTCCCATTCTTCTGCACTTTGAATGGACTTTCCTTTGTTTGTTCTCCAAGTCCTCTTTCCTTCAGAACTTGTACTAAGAAATCTTGCTCTCACTTTTCTTCAAGGAATCCTCTGTTCCTATCTACTCCAAGCCTCGGATGGAACTGCTACAATCTCCCAGGAACTTCAAAAGTTCCCCTTACAATCTTCTACTATAGTCTCTACCATTCATTCACTTAACTTATGCACATTACCTTCTTCTATGTGCAAACTCGTTTTCATAGGAGATCTTTCCCTGCTCTAATTACAATTTTTCTTTGATACCACAAATGACGCAGGGCGACCCCAACTCACACCCACAGTATGCATCTATAATGCTTAAGTACATTTGTCCCAGTAATTTTAACTCTCTAACGAGTCAAAATATCAACCATCAATGGTTAAGGACCCCCTACTTAATCTCTGGGGAATAATTGATTAAAATCCAACATAGACTAACCCTTAGGCAATATCCACTTATTGGGATTTTAATCAACCCTCAAGCCTTCATTTATGACTTTATTAAAGTCTTTCATTAAACCCGTCTATCAGACTCATTCACTCCCATAAACCTTAGTTTAAGCTTTCGCTAATCCTTTAACCACATATATATAACCTTCCCTCTTTAAACATTGGTTACATAGCATTTATCGCATAAACTTACCTTTAAACGTGGAACTTCAAATTATATTAGAATACGAAGGAATAACCCGACCGAAACACATAGGCTGGACTTCAAACATTATAAACCCTCAATCATAATTGTCGTTGGGTCCGCACTCATCCATCGCCTTTCCATTGTGCTCTCCATTCAAACTCCAACCAACGATCAAATTATGACCATCAATCTAGACTCGATCCGATGGTAGGACTTTCACCTGATCAACAGAATAGAACGACGACCCTCCATTGTCGATCTTCCTTCTTCATATCTGACAATTGATGTTAGTTTCCGATAGACAACGAGCACAGGGATTAACCACCCGATAAAGCAGTTTCCCCTCACCACCTTTGTGCTACGTGTCAAATGGTGAGTGGAATCGGGTGCTCACCCTTCCACACCACTCACCATTTAAACCTCACCTGAAATACCACTTCTGTATATAAATTCGCCTTTTTGCCGACTATCTTCTGCGCTCTTTCACCATGCGATGGTCATTGATCTATAAGATCGATGGTTCTCGTTCTTTGTCACCTATGATGTTGATCTTAGAGATCCAATGGTTCCTACGTATCGATGACTCACCTCTTCATTCATCCCTTTGCCTTGACTTTAATTCATTCCTCAGTGTTTTTCCTGTGGGTTCGGGGTTTTCTTCAGGGTTTCAACCTTCCGATTCCACTGCTCAACTTTATCTGAGCTTAACTCCTTTGCAAATTCCCACTTCGCTACCTTTGCAGAGCTCCACTCTGATTCTCCAATTAGATTCAAAGACACATTATGATTCCTTTGAATCATTCTCTCCTCTACGTAGTTCTACAGAACTCTACCTGCAACCTCTGTTACAGAACCTATGAATTCATAACTTACATGTAATTCATCCATTAAATACTCGATTCACACACTTATATAGTTAAGAAATAAACCTCTATATATATAAGTATAAACAAATGATTACATATCAAGACTCTCTATCTCTCACAGGCCTGATCTTCGATATCAGTGCCCTCTTCCTTCTTTTTATTCCATAGGCTTACATTTATATCAGAAAGGTTCTATTGAACTAATTTTGGTTCAAACCCTTAATCTACTGAACTGACTCCTAAATATCCTCTAAGTCCACTTCTAACTCTAATTAATCCCTAATAACTCTCTCTAGTTCCTCGAATCATGAAACTGCCTTAAGAGTTACAATTGACTTCTAACTCTCTTGTCATTATTAACCGCTTATGTTCTCCTTAATTTGAGAGAATTTACAACATCCTCACAACATCTAATTAATTCTCATCCTACTCACTCAAAAGCCTAAATATTACATAAATTCATCAATTAGGAATCCAACTTCCTTAAAACATATGACCTCCTATGTCTACTAAAATACAATGATTTTCTCTTGGGTTGAATGCTCCTACATCAGTGTTGACTGCATGACAGATGTAAGTTTCATTCCATTGTTTTGTTTGAATCTACACATTGTCTATGCATTTTATGGTTTCCACTTGAACTGTATGGCTTATTTTCTTGAACGATCTGACTGGTATATGTATTCTAGGAAATTTTACCTGGAGAGTTGTTGGGTGTTCCATCTTGTTGTGCAATAGATGAAGTGTTAGTAAATGAATTAAATTAATCCCATGCCTTAGAAATACCATATAAAAATATGGATGTCCAAGTCTAGTATCATATCTGGACTTGCCTGTCAAAGAAGGAACTCCTAGCCATAAGGGGGTTTCAAAGAAATAAATTCAAATCTACAAGGTGAGTGGTTGAGGATGATTATTCATAATTAGGGGTTGAGATTTAGGGTTCCAGCTACTTTACATCACATGTTCATCTTCTTCTTTTTTCAATATGGGCATAATGTTTTTTGAATTGACACAATATTTATGATTTGCATGTTTATTTTGTATATTTGTGTTTATGCCTTGACCTTCACAAGTTTCATGGCCTTTGAAAACCAAGTCATTCATCTAAATATGTTTTATTGTGGCAGAGATTAGAGTTGAAGGATCTCGATACTGAAAACACTATCATTTTGATGATGAAAAGCAATGCAACTTACAATCTAAGACTATAGGTTCACCTTTGTTAAGATTTCCAGTTCTTGTAAATAAGAATGTAGATATAGGATCTGTGCTATTAAATCATATTCATGTCCAAAACAGAGACATGTTGATCTGTTGTGCCTCACAAAGGTACTCGTGGCTAGTGGTTTCATTAGGAATTCTGACATTATTTTTGCATAAAGGTACTCCCCAACCCATCTATTGGACCCCACTCTATATGAGAAAATAGAAGAGTGTTATAGTGATGATATGCAATTTCAAACAAAGGAACTTGAAATTGAACTGAGCCACTTAGGTTCCATCTATGAAAGTGAATTTCATGGGAGAAAATACAAAGTTGTCTCCTTTTTTGTTGCATAAATGAAGTGTTGTTGGAAATACTAGGTCCATTCATTTATGCTTGCCCGTGGGTGAGACAATAAAAAAAGATCCATTGTCACATGCATGTTGGTAAGAAGCTCTTGGAAGAGACATGGAGGAAAATTTCCTATTATATTTACCCACAACTAGAATTTCAGTGTACATTTGAGAACTTTGTAGTGAAGGATCTCAATAGAGAACTGACATGGATAGAAATGCAGGATGATATTGAAATGGGGGGCATTGAAACTTGATAGTTTAATCTTCAATGAGTTGATTGAAGAGGTGGTTTGTGATATGGTCCGTTGACAATGAGCATCTCATATCTAATATCTATAGATTGTAACGTAGTATTTATTTTCATTTTATGTTGTAATCATAGTGTTTATTTGTGGAGGCCTATACACTAGGCCATTGTAACATATGCCTCATTTTAGGGTGTGAATTTGATATTTTTATTACCTCATATGACTCGGTTTCAAACATATCTCCACACTTATTACACTGATTGGGTGTCCATGCGTGTTAGCGCATGTTCCAAACCCCCAAAACAACGTGTAGGATAAGAAAGATAGTAAGGATAAGATTAGGGCATGTTCCAAATCCCCAAAACATATACGTTATTATAAGAAATATAATTTTAGCATGTAAAATACTTATGTTCCCACCTAGGCTCTAAAAATTAAATGTAGATTACAACAACTAGGTCTCTTCCCAACAAGTCCTTTGAAAATTAAGTAGGTTCAATAATATCATATCAAGACTAACAAATGTAGAGAGCTCTAGAAGTATTATAGACTTGGAATACCTTTTGCATAATCAATAAATATCTTTGAAATAGGACAACACTAATATGTAGAGAATATTAAACAACACTTCTTACTCTCAAGTCTATATAGAAAAACAAGGTAAAAAATAAAGAGGATCAGTTTTCATGCCCAAACTAACCACATGGTTGAAAGTACAACAACACTTTATCTCCTGTAGTCAAATTTGTAACATCATCTCACCAAGTGAATCAATCCAAGTTCATCCAAAAATGAGGTTATGAAATTTATATGGAGGCGACACAAAATCTAAAACATCTCCATATTTCTTTAGCACCACATGTCATGAAAAACCCATGCATACACAAAGTAACAAGTTCTATCACCATAAAATTCACAAGCTACAAACAACCACCAATTGTCCAAGCCAATTCAGATAAGATATTGATTGCCTCCAAAGTGTAATGAAAAATTTCTCCTTTAGATGGCATCTTGGAGTATTGCATAGCTCTCTAGAGGTTGTATCCAATCTAAAGAAATATTATGATTCCATTTTTAAATGAATGTCATTATAGTTATCATTGCAGAGAGAAGCTCGACATATCATTAAAGTTTTTCGGTGTCTACAACAAAAACGTTGGCTTGAAAATGAACCTAATGCATTTTTTATAACCAAAGGAAATCACATATATCAATTTTAATGAGAATATCAAATTTTCAATATTGTAGTGAAACAAAGAAATGTTGGTTTGAATTTTTCATTAGTCAAACAATTTCTCTTATATGATTTGAAAATGATGATATATTCTAGAATGATGGAACTTAAGATCAAGAGAAGTACATATATCATTTGATGTAACTGACCATGCCTTGAATCGTATAATAAAACTCAAGATTATATAAATTAAAATTATCCTTCCATATGGTTATGCTATTCTCCAGACAATTCAAGCCATACTCAAGCTATAAAGTTCTTTGCAAAGAAATAGGCTTGGTGACCTTAATAACTCTATCATATATTTCCGATAATTTTTGAACTTTTTCCAAAAAAATACCATCTTTGAATTTCACCCAAGCAACAAACTCAAGGACAATTTTGTAGCAGAATACAAAACAGAAAATAAAGTTAGAACCAAGATATTGTATTTATTAAGAACCAAAAATAAAGACAAATACCACTACCAACTGTAAATTGGGTCTAGCCCAAGTGGTTTTACATGTTGTTTTCAATTGATCTATCTTGTAATATACTTTTGTAATCCATCATTCTTACTATTTCAAGGCTCGTAACTTTTCATCTATGTTCCTTTTAGTACAATTTACCATATCTTGTCTATTCTCAAACTAGAGTTCACCAAAAGTCTACTGAAAAAAATGTTATATATGATATCTGTCTCAAGGAGTTCCCTAATGTGTTTCTAAATTTACCATAAAATTAATCTCAACAAGATTGATTCAACCTTGCTTTTATACTAATATTGTACAAGGATACCTCACCCTAATCTTACCATGTTCAATTTTCATAATCTTATTTCCATAGAACATACTCACCTTGGCCTTTTCTTGAACGATTTAGAGCAAAAAAATCTTCCTGCCTAACAAAAAGTCACAATTTCAGTTGCATATCCATGCAAACCTCCAACATGCACTACATGTCAATCATTCCTTACTGTAGTCATTCCATATCAGTCAACAATTCATTTAAAACTTCAAACTCCTGCAATACCAATACCCATAGGCCTTTTATAGTTGAAAAGACTATGCAATACCTTCAATTACTTTAAAATGTCAAGATTTAAAACATTACATATAGAGGTTTTTTCCCCAAGTAAATCACAGAAAAACTTGAAACCAATGTCTTAAAATACTTTCCTAATTCACTTCAATCTATGCCTTATTTGTATTAATAAATATTTTATTACAATTTGATAATTACAAGAGAAAACACCAATGATCATGACTGTGGTTGGGCTATGTTAATTGCATGTTGCCTCACCCATGAAGGAAAGAGAGGCTACAAAATTTTCACGGGATTCTGTTTTTTGGCTTATGAATTCTCGTCATAAAATTCCCTTTGATGCTTTGTGGTGTTTTCATTTCAACTTTCTACTACAAGTTTGAAGCAAGGTGCTAGATTGTAATGGCTGAGAATGATTCATTCACCTTCAAGCATAGAATAATTCCAAAACTTCCATGAAACAAGTTTTTATTCATGTTTAATATGTTGATTAAGCTTTAAATTTTAAAATTTTGATGTAACATGGATGATTTGTATTGCAGCGTTACAAATTTTTATAGTATGCAAAAGATTCTTGAATCTTCAAACTAGTAAAATCTTCTAGAAGATTGTTGATCCATCAGCTACAAACAATTCAGTTTATTTTGGTTCTACTAGGCCTTGTAAACATGCATTTTCTAGAAAATATAGTGATAGGAGATCAAATCCAATGCCGCTGATGCTATAGTTCAACGATTTAGAAGAGGCAAGCTTTGGAACTATGTGGCAGGCATATGAAAAATTGAAATAATAGACACAAAATTCTAGACACATTTGGTAAGAAGAGATTTTTCTTTATTTTGTGTGCAAGAGGTTTTACATTCTAGACACATTTGGTAAGAAGAGATTTTTCTTTATTTTGTGCTATTAGTGTTGATGATGTGGATAATAGTAACAACTTTTTCTAGTTTTTTGTTGCTCCAAAAGTGTTTTCAGCTAGCTAGGAAAGCACTTTTCATGGTATGTATAGGGATTATGGTTTCCTAGCTCCTTTGTTTATTTTTTACTTACATTTGGAGAGCTTTTATTGGATTTATGCTTTCCTTAGGATCACTTCTAGGGAGGCACACTTTTTGATGTGGTAGTTGGATTACGTAGTGTATTTCAAATCTTCTACAAGGGTGCACTTGTTGACTAGCATTGGCTCATGGCATGTGGAGTAACGAGTCTAAAGGAGGGTGTTAGGAACATGGAGGTTAGTTGCTTGGACCTTGAAGCATGTTACCACCTTATGCACACTTTGAGAGGAGGACCATTAATTGGAGATTGCATCATCTTGGAGGAGGAGCACTTCACATGTGTACACCTAGCTTCAAAGGTGACCACCTTGGATTTGGACAAACCATAGTGTGATATATGGACACCTTTCTTTATGGAGGGCTCCATCCAGGGCTTTCTTTGTTGAATTAACCTAGGGTTTCTTGTGAACTTAACCTAGGGTTTCTTGACTTAGCCTAATATTGTCTCTGGATTTTGTCCTATAAACCTAGCATATATAAAGGAAGGAAAATTCCTTTGTTAAGAGAAACTACTTTGTATCTTAGAGATTTATAGTCGGTGTGATACTAGCTATTTGGAAAATCTTGGAAGCTCATGTATTACACTTATCACAAGGATTAGTGTTTGTGGGATGCTAGCACTAGGGTTCCTTGACTTGTGGGATGAAAGTGTTGAGTATTATAGGTTATGGGACATAAGCGTGTGAATCTCTTTGATAACTTATGTGATACAACTACAAGTGGGATATTTTCGGTTTTGATAGTTAGTGTTATGTTGGCTTGTTTGAAAGCTCAAGGGATTGGATTGTAGAGCTTGTTGGGATGCCTTGCTTGGCCTTTGTAATGTTGGTTAGGGTTTTCAAATTTGCAGTGATTATGGAAGTCCTAGCTTGGGTTAAGGATGTATTATAAAGTCCTTTCTTAGGATGTACTGAAAGAGCTTATTGTACTAGCATTGGATGAATTGAGGCAGACTTGTTGTACCAACATTGGATGTGTTGAGGTATTATACTTTATCTTCATTACTCTAATAATATAAAGTCTGCCACTAATGTCCTAAATTTGTGATTGCCAATCTGATTTTTTTCATGTATTGAACAAATTTCAGGTCTATTTTAGCATGTTTATTTATGAGGATAGCGACACTAGATGTTATGTTGATTTTAGCGTGCTTAATGAATATTTCAAATCTCTTTGTCACTATTATATTTCCACTATAAATGAAGTGATTTTCATATTTGTGTACTGAGATAGATATTTCCCTTAGGGCTCCTGAAATGATATATGATTGAAGTCTTTGTGCTCTACACTCTTGAGTTTGACTAGTAGCATTGGGAAGATTTGATGTTTCTTACAAGGTTGTTGAAGAAAATAGTTTAAACACCATTATGAGAAAATATATGAAGTAGATCCATGGCCTCACATTAGTGAGGTGGAAATTTAGATTCAACATATTTTTTAGATTTCTACAGGTTTTACATGGGAGGTCTTCGTTTTAGGTCAGGAAGGTCTATAGGTCATTATGTTGAAAGGTAACAGAGGCATGGGACAAGAACCTTAGATTATGATTCTATGTATCCTTTTCCAAGTGGACTCGAACGCCCAACACCCCCCTCAATATAACATAACATGGGACATCCACCTTAGCTTATGAGTTCAGTTATTTTTCCAGCAGTATTCAAACCCCCAAACCCACTGGTTAGAAATTTCCCCCCACCAAACAATGCTTCAGGTACTACTCAATTCTACATTCTGTATCCAAATCCTCAAAACTTAGTTGTGCATAATTTTTTTTTGTGTGATTAAAAATAGTAATTTTGAACAGATTAAAATCCACACAGAAGTTAAAAATGCAGAGCATATATACATACTTTTTTTTTTCTACGTGAGGACGCACATAGCCCGTGCTTTGATAGTGATCTGAGAATGATTGGGTCAGGTCTTCCTGAGCTTCTCTTTGTATATTCAGTGTTCCACGTACAATTTCATGATATTTTTGTTAATCACATCGCTCTCTTGTTAATCTACCCAACCAAAAACCCCAACCAAAAAATTAATCACACAGTGGATCAAATCACAGCTACTATGTCGATCATCCATGACTTCTATATTATACAGACAACTGCTTCAATTCTTAATTTCTCATATGCCTCTCGTATAGATGGAGGAGGGGGGCCTTCTTCTTCTTCTTCTTGATATTGAATAATCGATTTATCATATTTGCTTGAGTTGAACTCTCCAATGCACTATCAATATTGACGAGAGATTGTTAAGGCTCCCATCCTAGAGAAGAATATCCAATGCACTATCAGTATTGGAATTTCTAATACAATATCAATATCGATGAGAGGGTGTTAAGGCTCCCCTCCTGTATCTCTGCTCTACTATCTTGGTAGCAGAATGTTATCTTTGTTTGGTTTGCCCACCCATCCTCCATGGAAAATACCCTCTTTAATTTTATATGGAGTGGGAAAATGATATCCTCATGAATCAAATCATTTTAAGAAAAGTTCAAAACTTTTATCATAATGTAAAACAATATTCCAATATAATAAATACTTCAATTTTTTGTAAAAAAAATATTCAAATATTATAAATATTTTAATATTATTTGCAAGCCACTTTGTGTTATTTTATTTTTTATTCTTTTCATTGTATATGGCTAGTCTAGATCCATCTTAATGTTTGATCTACTAAATACTCACAGGGATAAAATCTCATTTCACTCTAAAAGTCATTTTCACCTCAAGAGATTTGATTCCTCCCTGCAGGTGCTTGGTAGATCTAGAGTTAAGATGGATCTAGATTGGCTTAATTATTAATTATAATTAATTATAAGCGTTAATTTTATGTTTTTCATTTAATTTAATTTAATTTAATTTTAATAGATTCAAAATGTTAAAGAGGACATTATAACATCTCTACCATTGGAGAGAAATTCAATGCTGAAGAAACCTTAGAGGTCCACAAAAAAATTGCAGATGGAGAAAGGGTCATGGAGTTTCAAACTAGAGGGAATAGTTTTTGACAATGTGAGGCTCTAATATCCTTGTCAAAATGAAAAATAAGATTAAATGGTAACCATGATTTTTTTATCCACATGATATATATTTTTTAAGTATGAATATTGTTGTCATGATAAACCATTTGAAGACACACAACTAATCGTCAAACATTATTTTTAGATGAGATGTTGGTTGCTTACTATTGGACCCATGGGTAGAAGGAAAAGCTGGTGGATTATGAACCAGAGGAGTGGGATTTTCAACAAATTTGGGCTAGTCCCAAGTATTTTATCCATTTTCATTTGGAATTCAGCTTAGAAGTTCACCATATTGTGGTTTCTAGGCCTACCAGGTCTTTATAAAGCAAAGTTAAAAATTTAATAGATGGTCATCTGGTACTTTGGAGGCCCTAACCCCTACTCCAACCGCACATTGTTAGGTTCCTCTAGTTTTGGCCAAGCCAGGGCCCAAGGACATTTGTTAGGGGTTGGATAACTCTTCTTTCTTTCTCTATCTCTAAGTTTAGTTTCCCTATTGTCCGAAAGTTCAGAGGAAGGCATACATTATGGTACAACTTCCTTAGGGTTTTAAAAATATTTTGAACATAGTGGGGGTTATTCCCTCTCATAAGCCTCTGTGATTTATTTTCATGCATATCCTTCATCTCAAATTCCATCAACCTCTCCCTCCTTGTGTGAACTAGTGAAGGAGAGCCTTCCCCGATGACAAAACAAGGTTGAACTAATGTCACAAATGGTGCTAGGGTTTTCAAAAATTCATGTCATCAACCCTAAAAGCATGGGTGGACAAGGAAATATTGCCTATTGTCAAATGTCCTACAGAGTTGTCTCTGCTAACCCAAGTTTGGATTCATTTGTGATTCAAAGATGCATCTGACACCCAGAAGGTAGAAACAATGGTTTGGAAAATTGATTCATCTCCTATCCTTTTCAATTCTAAATGCTCCTCTTCCACGCAATGTAGGAGATGCTAGATATGGCCCCAATTATGTTAATATTCCAAATCTCCCTCCTAACTATTGGGATGCCCTAATTTTCAAAGATATGGGTAACTCATTGGGATCCTATCTAGACCATGAATCTTCATATTTGGAGATGGGGATTAAGATGTATGCATGTATTCTCGTTAAAATGCACCGAAGAGAAGGGCTTCTAGAGGACATGGTTATCAAGATTGGGGTGAGTGTATTCAGTTATTGGATTATGAAGGAATACCTTTCAAGTGTAGGTGGTGCCATAGGTATGGGCACTTGGATAAAAACTACGAGCTTCCCTTTTTCGTGAAGGACCATCTATCAAGAGGCAAATACCTTGTGCAAGGACTTATTGGGTCAGAAAAGGGTTTTGTATTGTAGGCTTTGGGTGTCGAGGAAAAATTGGATGGTGTATTTCCTTTATGCAAAACATCCTCTAGGCCATTGAAAACAACTATTCAGAGATGGTTTTTTTCATTGTCATTTGTCTGGAATACCTACTAAAGTGGTAGAGTTTCATTTCCTTGGTTTCCAATGGAAGGTTTGGGGGTTTAACAGTTGGATGGAAATCTAGAAATATTCGGGCATCCAATTCTTAGGGTTTGTATTCTAGTATTCCCATTGATGAGAGAGAGGGAGGATTGGAGGGAGATATGGAGATGGAGGGAGGGAGTGGGAGGGAGAGAACATGAAATATGTAACACACTATACAGGAAAGGGACAACAAGATCCTCTTTACTCAAAACCTGAAAAAAACTATGATGTAAATTTGTATATATGTTTAGGTTCCTAGTGGAAGCCCAAGGCTAAGGTCAGATTAGAGAAGATATTAGACTAAGAGATCAAGACTTTTCCTAAGTTGAAGTACTAAACAAAGAAATTTTTAAGGAATGAAATTTATTTTTAGGTGTAGAAACCCTAATGAATCTTACTGCCTTAAATATTTAAACTGTAAAATATTGGTGATATTTTTGTAAAAATATTCAAATTTCAAAAGATTTTATATAGTTTCTATAAAATTTTGGCATTTTCAAGGTAAAATAATTTTATCCTATAGAATTTGGATGAAATAGTTTTAGCAAAAATGGAAATTAGTGAATCCATTTTTGAGAAAAAGCATAAAAAATTAGCCCAAGGGTGAAATTTAGCCCCTAAAATTTTCCCTATAGAATAGATTTTTTTTATGTGACACTGATGTAGAAGTATGAAATATAATCTAAAATACAAGGTGAATGTGGAATATTTATTTGCCTAGGAGAAAGTGTTTGTGTGGGGGGGGTGTGGTTATGACATAATAAGAGAGGAAAACAGAAATGGACATGAGATGAAAAAGTGAATAGTTTACTTTGCCAATTGTCAAACTCCCATGAGGTTTCTCCTTCTTCATTACTGCTCATGGTATTATAATATAAATCAATGTGTTCTTCCATTCACAAATATGAAAATATATACATATTACATATGTTTTCAATGTTATATCATTTTTTGAAATTGTGGAATGACCATCACTAAATATATGAATGTACTAATTCTTAATTATAATTCAATGAAATGCAACATATATTATTGGTGATACCCGTACAACAATTCATGGTAAAGGAAGTTGTGATATCAAGGGAGTCTTCAAATCTTTGTTAGAGATTGTCTTATGTGATCTGCCACATTCGCATTACACTCAACAAACTTCACAATACCAATGTGCAACACCAATGCCAATGCCAACACTCAACACCAATGCTAGCACTAACCAATAATCGTAGTTAAATATAGGCATGTGTAAAAACAAGTAAATGTAGGTTTAGTTACATTACCACCATGGACTTTAAATCTAGAACTGAGCGACAAAATGTTGTCTGCAACCTCGTTAGAAAATGCACAATGTGTATCAAGTGAAGGATGGCCTCAAACAATGTGTATAGTGCATAAAATGACTGCAGAAACGTTATAGTCAAACAATAAAAGGAGAATTTATTAAGGTCAATATGGATGAATTTCAATTTTCCACAATGCAAATGGTTCTACCAAGGCAAGGAATGACAAAGGGACAGGATAAACTGATGGAAAAGGAGTTATAGAGGAAAAAGGATGCAAAATTTGGGACCTGCAGACCTGCACTTTGATACCATGTCAAGCCAGGTTTATTGTAAGTCCATAATATTTTATATTAAGAAGAACATTAATATATACACATAAGAGATAGACCCTTGGGATTCACATTCCAAGGTGTATTCATTTTGTTATTTTGTATTTACATATTTACACCATATTTTCCCAATCCCAGAGGATTAGGTGTCAACAATATATTTAGAAATAAAATCAAAACATAGCAACACATCATAGTATAAATTCAATCCCTAATTTGTGTGCATATTTGTTTCATGGAAACCACGACCCAACGTAAAAGGGAGATGTGCCATCTTAATCATGTATAGAATGTCAAAAGGGTGCTATAATGACAGATTATATCATATGATATATGCCCAACAACTATATGAGGTCAAAAGGAGTCATATAGTAGGTAAGTTATCAAACCATATATGCCTAACATAAATAAACTAAGGTGTTTTGGTTAAACATCAAAAAGTCAAATGGAGAATCACTTTTCTTTGAACAGGAGGAGATGTACATCCTGTAGCATGAAGCAAAAGGAAAACTTGTTAGAAATATATGTTGAGGACCATAAAATGTGCATGGGAGTAGGAAAAGACAAGAACTGAGACATGTATTCCGCAACTGAAGAGTGATTATTTTCTATTGTATTACAAAAGTCTGTTTTTGTACATAAATTAAGGTACATGATAATTATGTGTAATACATATGAAGAATATGGTCTTGAAACTAGTAAGTTCATGAATCCATAATATTGTAAGGTCATTGGTATCATCATAATGATTGTGATCACCTCCATTATCATCACCAACACCGACATCATTATTATCGCTATTGTCATCATTAGCATTATCATCATAATCACCATTCATGTCATCGTCATCATCTTCATCATTGTCATCATCATGATTGTCGACATTGTCATCAATTGTTCATAATTATCAGTGTTATAAGAAATATCATCAACCCAAAAAATGTGATGATTTTTAGAAAAGGGTTATTTAGGACAGATGTGATATATGCATGAGAAATAAAAACTCTATTTTTGTGAGATGATGATGATGATCATCACCACCATTATCATCATTATTATCATTGTAAGCACCCCCATCATCATCATTAATGTGATTTCTACCATCATTGTTGTCATCGTTGTCATGGACATCATCTTCATTGGCATAGTCATCATCATTCATTCAATTATTGTTGTTGATGATGACCTATATGACAATGATAATAATGATGATCATATGAGGATGACTTGTATGATAATGGTTATGATTATGACAATGAAAACATTTAAAAATTGGGAAGATTTTCCAAAGTCATTAGCTTGGCATCATCTTAATCATTGTCATCATCATCATCTTTGTCATTATCATCGTAACTACATCATCGTCATTATCATCACAATCACCATTTTTATGCGTCCATTTTTACATAAACCTGACACTCGACGCAAAAAAAAGACACAAAAGTGGATGCAAAAAAAGATGTGATATTTGATACAAATTTGGATGCAAAAGTGGATGGAAATGTGGATGAAAAAGTGGAAGCAAACGTGGGTACAACAATAGGTGAAAAATATGGTGCAAATTGTGGCACAACAAAAGTGGATATAAAAGTGGATGCAATGATAGAAGCAAAAAAAGAATCAATTTTTTATGCAAAAGAAGATGCCAAAAGGGATGCAAAAGTGGTTGTAACAGAAGTTGATGCAAAAGTAGATGCAAAATGAGACATAGAACCTGATGCAAAACTTGACGCAAAATTAGATACAAAAATGGATGCAAAAATAGATGCAAAAGTAAATGGAAACTTAGATGCAAATGAGAATGCAAACATGGGTGAAAAATTAGAGTCAAAAGTGGGTGGAAAGGTAGGTGCCAAACTAGGTGCAAATTGTGGCACAACAAAAGTGGATGCAATAGTGGACACAAAAATGGATGCAAAACAAGATTCAAAACAAGATGCAAAAGTGGATGAAACAAAATTAGATGAAAAGGTACATTTAAAACTAGGCACAAACATCGATGCAAAACTTGGTGCAAAGGGGGATGAAAAAAAGGATGCAAAAAGCGATGCAAAAGAGGATGCAAAAAATGATTCAAAATTTGATGCAAGTCTAGACACAAAAAGGTGGATGCAATAGAGGATGCATGTTAGGGTCCCACCCTAACCCCCTTATTTATGTAATGGGATCACGTCATAGTCAAGAGTCAATAAAGCCCATATTAATAATTGTAAGTGGTTAATCCGCAATTAATAACGGAACCATAGTTAGTTGCAAATGGGACGTAGTATTAGATAGACGGTATTATTAATACCACGGTATTGGCCCGTGGTATTGCATGTAGGAGTCATATATAAAGGATAGAGACTCCCTACGAGGAGCATCATGTCTTATTTTGTAATCGAGCTCTGCTCTATTGGAGGTTGCCCCCTCGAAGAGGCAAGTGAACATTACTTTCTGAATAATAAAATCATTGCTATTCTGTGTTCTGGGTATCTTTTCCTCGCATATTCTGTATTTGGGTATCATTTGCAGGTTAAGAGCATAACAAGTGGTATCAAACCACTTTCCAGGGCTGGTGGGATCTCCATTTCTTAGCAATTTTTTTTTTTTGGCTAGAGACGTGTTCCGGTGTCTTTAAACCACGAGATCTGTCATTGAGTGCTTAAAACCTGCGGATTAGGGGAGGCATGCCATGCAGGAAACAAGAGGTGGTCACGTCTTTGAACTCCCTTGTAACCCCTGTGGGTACCCCTTCGAGTAGTAGCGCATTAGACAGAACCACGCACGGACTGTCTTCCACGTACCCTCTGGGTATATCGGAAGCCCCCTAGGCTCCCTTGAAACCTCGCCATAGATAAACCATCGGCCGTCTCGCGGCTACAGTACACCAAGAACAGCACTCGGAGAGATTACTCACTCGTACGATAGGGTAGTCGAGTTGTACGGCTAAGGGTACGGTCGATCCTCCTTAATTAGAGCCCTGAAACATTGGGCCGAGTACTACTGCGAGACCCTTATGTATATTGCGATCTGTAGCACCTGGCACTCCTCAAGACCATAGTTCCCTTTTCTATAGGGGGATCACACATCATCTCTTCCAGATCCGCTTGTGCAAAGGGGTTTAGCAGCAGTAGACATCAGTCCCAATCAGCCATTCCGATCTATTAGATCCATCAGATCTGCAGGAACAGTCGGTTCCACCGCCCAGAGCTATCAGATCCGCCATTCAGATCTCTCAAATCCACCAGATCAGAGTCGTTGTGAAGGGTTCCTATATCGGGGTATAATTTTCGCAGGACTTTTGGCCGCATTGACATTTTGAGGATTTGGCCACTGCAGTATTGATAAGGAAGGAGTAAAACTCTGTTAGGAGTTTTCAGAAAAAAAAAAAAAAAAAAAAAAAAAAAAAAAAAAAAAAAAAAAAAAAAAAAAAAAAAAAAAAAAAAAAAAACACACCTTCGGGGCACTTATTGGTGATCTAGCCCATCAGAATCAGGACGTCGAGCTAAGCACGGTGGTACCATTCACTTCTTAGTGATTTTTTTTTTTTTTAGGCGATCCCAATTTAAAAAATAAATCTGGTTGGTGTATGGTAGAAACTAGAGCTCAAGAGATGGCCAATGAAAGGATGGACAAACTTGAAGAATCAGTGCAAAACCTCCACATTCATCTTACCGGACTATGTAGCATGGTCGAGAAAATAGTCCCGAAGGGCAAGGAGCAAGCCCACGAGGAGGTGTATAATGGCCATGAACACAATGAGGGTGAGTCTAGCCACTCTCCTCACGTCTGGCACACCCACCCACAACCCAGTCAGCGACCTCCCAAGTTGGATATGCATAAATTTGATGGTTCTCACCCGTCGGCATGGATAGCACAAATGGAGCAGTATCTCAAACTAAATCACATCTTCGATGATGAGACTCAGCTTATGTTGGGGAGCATGTACTTGGACAATGAAAGGTGGCAATGGTGGAATGGCATCAACGTTGCATTGGACCTTTTAGGACTTGGCCCAAATTCACCAAAGCTCTTCAAGACCGCTTTGACTAGGAATCATATTTTTTGGGTCGTCTTACTAAGCTCCGATAGACTGGTATAGTGGATGAATATATTACAGCTTTTGAAGCCTTAGCCTTCCGCACTTGGGGTCTCTCAGATGTGTTTTACACGGAATGTTTTATCAGCGGTCTTAAAGAAGCTATAAAAGCCCAAGTCCTACTGCACCACCCTCCCACATGGACGGAGGCTTTCAAGGTAGCTCGTAACATGGAACGTGCATTAGCAGCCCAATACAGTCACCCAAATTTCTCCGCTAAAGGTCGCCCCCCACAGGCTCACAACACGACTCAAACACTTAAGGTCCAAAAGGTGTCACCTGCAGAAATGGCCGAAAGAAGAAAGCAAGGCCTATGTTA